>JAXIVJ010000599.1:2500-206308 GCA_036785665.1 Chirona hameri
CAGTTATTATCTCCCAAAACACTACATTAACTTCATTGAATTTTGGTGAGAAGACGTAGAATTACTCTGCCGCTAATGAGCAATTGTTCAAAGGATATTGAAATTCGAGATATTCCGGAAATAATTTAAAGATACTTATTTTGGCTGGGAAATACTTAAACTTAGGAATATCATGACATTTACATTGGATTTGTATACATTTATCACCAGGTAAGCATATATTTTTTTCTTATTGAATACCGATCAAGCGAAAAATGACATGGAAATACTGAAATCAGGGTGGGCAACATCTCTTGACTGGGGAGGGGTGTGGGGACGGTTCAAGGGGGGAGGAGCATACCCCCAATTAACATGTTAAAATAGGCCCTGGCGGGGGGGGGGGCAGAATCTGCCCACCCTCACGGATTTTCTCAATAACTTGAAAACTATGATAGATATAAACGTCAAACTTTCAGTACCTTATGCTGCATCAATTCTTCGTCTTTTCAACAAATTTCAATGACATTGATGTGGTATTTTGGTAGATAATGACGTTTTAATGACGTCATGTCATGCCATTTGTGTCGGAAATACGATAAATGTTTGAACAATCGTAGAAAATCGAGTTTTGAAGCAAATTGCAAAACAAAATTGTTAAAAGAAAGGAAATGCCATTCTCTTGAAAATGGCAATCTCGGATTTACGAAAAAATTGTATTTTACCCAAAATAAAAATAAAAAAATATCGGGGAAAAATCCACAAAATCATTTTTGTTGTTGTTGTGAATTTGAAAAGTGAATTTCTTAAGCTCGAATACCAAAAATAAAGTGACCAGCCCAACTCCGCGAGGGAAAAAAATGGGGTACCTTTTGCCACAAAAAGATCCCCCCCCCCCCCACACACACACGGAGAGAGGCTGGATCCGCCAGCGTCTGTCAGCATCTAATCATAATAGTAATTAGACGATGGGCAGTTGTCCTTGCATCAACATCCGTGTCGTGCCGGGACCCACTAGTAGATCTAGGGCTCCCTCACCCACCCAGTTACCCTCACCCACTCAAAATTGTGTGGCGACGTTCCTGATCCAACAACCCCCGATCTCCCCCACTCTGCCGCTAATGAGCAATTGTTCAAAGGATATTGAAATTCGAGATATTCCGGAAATAATTTAAAGATACTTATTTTGGCTGGGAAATACTTAGGAATATCATGGCATTTGCATTGGATTTGTATACATTTATCACCAGGTAAGCATATTTTATTTTAATTGAATACCTATCAAGCGAAAAATGACATGGAAATACTGAAATCAGGGTGGGCAACATTTCTTGACTGAGGGGGGGGGGCAAAACGGCTCACTGGGGAGGGGGAATTTGCCCCCCCCCCCCCAGTTAACATGTTCAAATAGGCACTGGCACCTGACCTGAGGGTGGCACCTTGCCTGAGGGCGGCACTTGGCCAGAGGGCAGCACCTGGTCTAAGGGCGGCACCTCGTTTGAGGTCGGCACCTGGTCTGAGGAGACGTCACCTGGTATGGTCTGAGGGCGGCCGGCGGCACCTAACCTGCGGGCGGCACCTCATTTGAGGAGACACCTCATTTGAGGACGGCACCTAGGCCTCTCCAGGCCACTCTTTACGGTACCAGGCCACTCTTTAGCCGCCCCTGTAGAAGGAAGGGCGCCTGCCGACATTCCAGGCGCCCTACTACGCGGGCCAGAGACCAGAGGTGCCCTGTTGGGCCTGAGGGCGGCACCTGGCCTGAGGGCGGTACCTGGGGTGAAGGCGGCACCTGGCCTGAAGGCAGCATCTAGTCTGAGGGCGGCACCTGGTCTGAGGGCGGCACCGGACCTTACCTCCTAAATACGCCCTTGGGGCTGGCCCCCCAAACCCCACGCCGCCCCCCCCCCCCCCCCTCACTCAAAGTTTTGTGGCGACGCCACTGCCTCCAAAGGCACCCTCCGATACACCTCTGAAGGCGCCCTCCCACATCCCCCCGAAGGCACCCTCCGATCATTTCCGAGGGCGCCCTCCACATACCTCCAAAGGCGCACTCCGATGCACCTCTAAAGGCGCCATCCCATATAGCTCCAAAAGCGACCTTCGATACACCTTTGATAGCGTCCTCCCATATACCTCCAAGGGCGCCCTCTGATACACATCTGAAGGTGCGCTCCCACATACCTTCAAAAGCACCCTCCAATACACTTCTGAATGAGCCCTCATGCCTCCAAAGGCACCCTCCGATACACATCTGAAAGCGCCCTCCCACATACCTCCGAAGGCGCCCTCCGATACATCTCCGAGGGGCCCTCTGTCGCCCGCGCCTCACATTCAGCGACGGGCGCCTTCGGATGTATGAAGGGAGGGTGCCCTCGGGCCTCGGATAGATGTATCTGAGGGTGCTTTTGGACTATGTGGGAGGGCGCCTTCAGAGGTGTATCGGTGGGCGCCTTTGGAGGTATGTGGGAGGGCGCCTTCAGGTGTATCGGAGGGCGCCTTCAGAAATGTATTGGAGGACGCCTCCGAAAGTGTATTCGAGGGCGCCTTTGAAGGTATGTGGGAGGGCGCCGTCGGAGATGTATCAGAGGGCGCCTTTGGAGCCGGTATGTATGTGTGAGGGCGCCTTCAAAGTTCAAAGGTGCATCGGTGCAGGGACGTAGCCAAGGGGGGGGGGGGCACCAGGGCCATGTCCCCCCCCCCCCCCCCCCCTGAACAAAATAAATTTACACTAGATAAAATGAGATCCTCTGATGACCTGACCCTACCTCCCCTCCCCCCCCCCCCCCCCCCCCCCAACCGGTCAATAACATATGGCTGAGGAGCGAAAATTGTCTATCACCGGCGTGCCCCCCCCCCCCCTGATAAAAATCCTGGATACGTGCCTGCATCGGTGGGCGCCTTGGGTGGTATGTAGGAGAGCGCCTTCAGATTGGTATCGGAGGGCACCTTTGGAGGTATATGGAAGGGCGCCTTTGGAGGCATGTTTGAGGGCGCGTTCAGAGGTGTATGTGTATCAAAATTCAAAGGGCGCCTTTGAAGGCATGTGGGAAAACGTTTTCAGGTATATTGGAGGTCGCCTTTGGAGCTATGTGGGAGGGCGCCTTCAGAGGTGTATCGGAGGGCGCCTCTGGAAGTATTTGGGAGTGCGCTTTGAAGGTATGTGGCCCTCGCCTTTGGAGGTACGTGGGAGGGCGACTTTGGAGGTACGTGTAAGGGCGCCTTTGGGGGTATGTGGGAGGGCGCCTTTGAAGGTATGTGGGAGGGCGTCTTTGGAGGTACGTGGGAGGGCGCCTTTGAAGGTATGTGGGAGGGCGCCTTTGGTGGTATGTGGGAGCGCGCCTTTGGAGGTGTATCGGAGGGAGACGAGACCGGACGAGACTGTCTGACGGAATGTCCGGGTATGACGAACAGATATGAACCGATGTAACGGGTGATTGCCGAACTACGTAATGATTATTGAATTGTTTGTATTTCTGTGAAAGCAAATTTAAAATATGACCGGAGAAATTCCTTTGGTTGACATATTGGGTCTACAACCCACGACAAACCCTACGAAGTAGGTATTTCTATTTCGCCCATGGTATTACACACCTTTTCAATGCAAATGTTGTTGCTGGAAGGGAATTCTAATAAAAATCGAATGGGTATTTTGTTTTTGTCATCACCATCGTGCACCTAAAATGTTTCTGAAAAACGTTGCCCATACCCGCGAGTCGGAGTCGGCAAAACTTTTCATACTTCGCCTCGGGTCCAACTTCGACTCGGCCAAAAGTACCGACTCCGACCGACTCCGACTCATCGCAGCCCTGGCTTTAACACTGACAAGACGAGTAAGCCAGCCTATGCATGCCATGCAATACTATGGCATACACTTACACAGGACTGCGCGCTTGACTCACGACCTGTGAGCGGAAGCGATAACGTTCGCGGCTCACACGTTTGGTGCCGGTGCCAGGATAGGATAGTTAGAGCTACCAGCGGTCATGGTGTAAGGTGATTTAGGATTTCATAAACCACGCATGCATGACGGAGCTCACCACGAACAGATAAACTTCAAGAGCAAATACAGATGCAAATGTATGTGCCTAAGACCTGACACCCCCAAGGCAAGCGGCATGGCATGCTCCAGTACCAGTCTCGAATCGTAACGTACTGCAACAGTTTCCCAATCGCACGATTTTTAAGCCACGCGTGGCCCCGTTAAATGCCGATTTGTTGTACGGCAGCATTACATAACATCTCACGACCGAGTAATCCACGGTTCAGTATATAAAACCTGCACTGAACGATCCAGCTACACTTGCCTTCGGCTCGCAGTAGCGTCAGCCGTCAGCATGAAGCTGCTTGTTATAGTCGCTCTGGTGGCAGTGGCCGCTGCCGACAGGCCCAGGGCGGGCGTTCAGTACGGAGCTCCTTCCGGTGCCTCTCAGTACCCGGACAGGCCCAGGGCGGGCGTTCAGTACGGAGCTCCTTCCGGTGCCTCTCGTACCCGGACAGGCCCAGGGCGGGCGTTCAGTACGGAGCTCCGCACGGTGCCTCTCAGTACCCGGACAGGCCCAGGGCGGGCGTTCAGTACGGAGCTCCTTCCGGTGCCTCTCGTACCCGGACAGGCCCAGGGCGGGCGTTCAGTACGGAGCTCCTTCCGGTGCCTCTCAGTACCCGGACAGGCCCAGGGCGGGCGTTCAGTACGGAGCTCCTTCCGGTGCCTCTCAGTACCCGGACAGGCCCAGGGCGGGCGTTCAGTACGAAGCTCCGCACGGTGCCTCTCAGTACCCGGACAGGTCCAGGGCGGGCGTTCAGTACGGAGCTCCGCACGGTGCCTCTCAGTACCCGGACAGGCCCAGGGCGGGCGTTCAGTACGGAGCTCCTTCCGGTGCCTCTCAGTACCCGGACAGGTCCAGGGCGGAAGTTCAGTACAGAGCTCCTTCCGGTGCCTCTCAGTACCAGTCCGGTGGGCAGTCCGCGGTCCCGCCGGCCCGGTATGGCTCTCAGTACCAGTCCGGTGGGCAGTCCGCGGTCCCGCCGGCCCGGTATGGCTCTCAGTACCAGTCCGGTGGGCAGTCCGCGGTCCCGCCGGCCCGGTATGGCTCTCAGTACCAGTCCGGTGGGCAGTCCGCGGTCCCGCCGGCCCGGTATGGCTCTCAGTACCAGTCCGGTGGGCAGTCCGCGGTCCCGCCGGCCCGGTATGGCTCTCAGTACCAGCCGGTGGGCAGTCCGCGGTCCCGCCGGCCCGGTATGGCTCTCAGTACCAGTCCGGTGGGCAGTCCGCGGTCCCGCCGGCCCGGTATGGCTCTCAGTACCAGTCCGGTGGGCAGTCCGCGGTCCCGCCGGCCCGGTATGGCTCTCAGTACCAGTCCGGTGGGCAGTCCGCGGTCCCGCCGGCCCGGTATGGCTCTCAGTACCAGTCCGGTGGGCAGTCCGCGGTCCCGCTGGCCCGGTATGGCTCTCAGTACCAGTCCGGTGGGCAGTCCGCGGTCCCGCCGGCCCGGTATGGCTCTCAGTACCAGTCCGGTGGGCAGTCCGCGGTCCCGCCGGCCCGGTATGGCTCTCAGTACCAGTCCGGTGGGCAGTCCGCGGTCCCGCCGGCCCGGTATGGCTCTCAGTACCAGTCCGGTGGGCAGTCCGCGGTCCCGCCGGCCCGGTATGGCTCTCAGTACCAGTCCGGTGGGCAGTCCGCGGTCCCGCCGGCCCGGTATGGCTCTCAGTACCAGCCGGTGGGCAGTCCGCGGTCCCGCCGGCCCGGTATGGCGCTCCGTCGTCCAGCCACTACGGCCTGAAGTCGCGGAGGAAGCCGTTCGAGTCATCTCTGAAGCCAGTCAACAACGACTACCGACAGAGCAAGGGAGGCTACAACCCGAGCAGTCGAAACAACAACTCGAGCAGTGCAGGCTACAGCTCACAGTCCAATGGAGGCTTCAGCCAGCACTCAAACGGACGATACACGCCGCAGTATAGCAGATGCGGCTTTAAACAGCAGCCTTCCAGAGTCTACAGCGAGCCTGAGCCGACGTCGGCTCCGCAGCCGTACTCGTTCGGCTACGACGTGCTGGACGTGCTGGGTAGCGACTACGGCGCAGCCGAGGAGTCCAACGGAGAGCAGGTGCAGGGCCAGTACAGCGTGCTGCTGGCCGACGGCCGCCTGCAGATCGTCTCCTACTCGGTCCAGGGCGACTCGGGCTTTGTGGCCGACGTCCAGTACGAGGGCGAGGCCCGCTTGTTCGGCGCTGACGGAGAGGAGCAGGGCCGCAGCTCTGTCACGAGGGGATCGGGTCGCACCGGAAGACACGGGTACGGGGCAAATTAGGGATCTGGATACAATAACACTAAACGCTACTAAATACCGTTCTTATTTTTGCCAGTGCTTTGTCTCCTTTCCAGTGATGGTAGGTGGCGGTCTAACCTCCTGATAAATTCTTGAAGATGTTTTCTGTCAGCTTTTAGATCGTTTGTGCCTTAAATGTTGTATGTTTTAGTTCTGTGACCTAAGGGGGTTGGCTCATGGCTGTGTTTTGGTATTGTGGTTCTAGGGCTCTGTTCTTCAGTCATATTATTTAATACGGAAGGATTGTCATGTGGTGATGTGCAATATACCTAGCAAAACAATACATACACGTACGCGTATATTAAATGCAGTGGAAGGAAAACTCTTGAAAGTAATGATTGTTGATATCGATTTCAGACCGTGCGAACGCTCCTTTTTCGCGATATTTTCTAAACCAACCGTCTAATTGCGAGGCGATTTTTAACAGTGTATGTTTGAGCTTTTGGGCCATTTTGTTAAATATTGTCTCTTAACAAAATGTTGAAATTTACACCACTTCTCATTGACTCGTAATGTTAAAAATCGGGCCCAAGAAACCGCTTCTACACAGAGGCTTACGGTTTCTTGGGCCCGATTTTTAACATTACAAGTCAATGAGAAGTGGTGTAAATTTAAACTTTTTGTTAAGAGACAATATTGACAAAAAATGACCCAAAAGCTCAAACTTACACTGTTAAAAAGCGCCTCGCAATTAGACGGTTGGTTTAGAAAATATCGCGAAAAAAGGAGCGTTCGCACGGTCTGAAGCCGATAGTAGGCTCGTTTGCTTTACCCGAACAGACATCACACCAGGCAGAGCAGAGCCTCAAGGCGTCGTCTCGTCACGTCACGTCGCGTGACTGTCTTGTTTAATGTATTGTATATCGCACCGACTCCCGAGCACCGCGGCACTCGCGACAAACGGGCGCAGTTTGTCCATACTCGCACGCATAAAGTTTCACAATGGAAACACAATTTTAAAGAATAGTGTTATACAATGTTCAACCAACCTTCGGTTACTAACCGGACCCAGGCCTGGCGTGAAGCGACACCGGTTAGCGGCATCTCGTCTGCGTGCCGCCGGTTGTCCCGGCAGCCCGCACCGCCCGTGATTCGGCGCGGTCCGCGGCCTATGCCGTGCTGATGCAGTCTCCATCCCGCCATCCCGCCGGGCCGCCGGGTGCCGTGACGGGTCTGTGGAGAGGGGTCACTCACCCGGCTGCGTCTCCTCTGCACCGCCCGCCCGGAGGCTGCGGCACGGATCTGTAGGCACAGAGGCTGACTGCAGTCTGCCGGCCGACCGGCGCCGCACACCTCCGCCTCAGCTCGAACAGTGTGGGAGTGACGGTGGGCAGAGGAGAGAGCAGCAGCCAACAGGCAAACGGAACTTCTCAAGGTCAGTCGACATGAGCATTGAGCAGCGAATAGAACATCAAAATTGTCGTTTTATTTTAGTTGATGTATTATGAATAATAATGCTAATCAAAATATGTCTCATGATTCATTTGTTAAATAACTTGCAACATACACCTCTTGCGAAGTTTGTAAAATCTGCATGCCTAATCAACGACAATCTTGACTTTGTATGGAGGTTTACTCGCAATGTCTGTTAGTTTTGCCGTTCATTCTCGTCGTCCGAAAAGAAAGTGTGCTTCGATGTAGCTAGAGTATCAAATGAGAGTTCGCGTGAATTTTGCGTTCGAAAACAAGTGAGTTTCGCGAGCTGTCGCTTTGTGCTGTCTTCGTCTACTCGGTTTATGTAATTATTTGATTGAGGTGATTGCAATACATAAACAAATGTTCGTAGATTGACGTTCATGATGATGTTCGTGGGTTCGTAGTTGTAAATTTCGATGTACGAGGCAGGAGACTACCCCGAATAAGATTGAACGTTGCCATCGGTTTATCATAATAATACACATTTCAGCTCTT
This sequence comes from Chirona hameri, assembly GCA_036785665.1. Taxonomy (NCBI): domain Eukaryota; kingdom Metazoa; phylum Arthropoda; class Thecostraca; order Balanomorpha; family Balanidae; genus Chirona; species Chirona hameri. Next base: position 10,713 of record JAXIVJ010000599.1, read on the forward strand.
CAGCACTTTCCTCGGAGATAGTAAAACTAAAATAAAACCGACTGACAACATCCGAGTTCTGGAAGGCAAAACCCGCACAATCGAGCCTAGTCTTTTGAAGGATTATCAAATATAAGGCTGAATGAACATAATTTCGCTATATCTCATTATGACAGAGGCGTCGCCATCGGGGGGGGGGGGGGCAGGGCAGGGCAGGGCAGGGCAGGGCAGGGCAGGGCAGGGCAGGGCAGGGCAGGGCAGGGCAGGGCAGGGCAGGGCAGGGCAGGGCAGGGCAGGGCAGGCTGGAGGCCGGGCCCCAGAATCTCTCCGCCCCCCCCCCCCCCAGATTAGCAGGATTTTAACATTAGCCCTCTGGGAGCAGGGCCAACCACCTGGCTACCCCTCCCCACTCTCCATATTTTGTGACGACGTTCCTGAATCATATGTCTCACCGAAATCCAACTAGAAGCAAATATAATCATAGGCACGCCTGTTCCGTCATTGTCTAAAGCAGAACACACCCACACCACCGATAGAAATGAAGGAACTTGGTCGATGATAGCCGCACATGCTTTTTGCCACTACGTATAGCTGGACCCTGCGCCCATATCGGCCAAGTATCGCCAGCTCCGAACTGCAGTTGATCAGACTTCAGTTGCTTTGACCGATGCATCCCTTTACTTCCGCACCGACCGTCTGTCTATGTTCGTTCTGATCTGACTGGACATATCGATGGGTCACGCTGACCCGCTCTGACCCTGAGTGACCCAGCTGACCTGTTCTGACCCAGCTGACCTGTTCTGACGCAGCTGACCCGTTCTGACTCCTGGGTGACCCAGCTGACCTCTTCTGACCCCGAGTGACCCAGCTGACCTGTTCTGACCCATGGGTGACCCATACGACCTCTTCTCACCCCGAGTGGCCCAGATGACCTGCTCTGACTCATGGGTGACCCAGCTGACCCGTTCTGACTCCGGGTGACCCAGCTGACCCGTTCTGACCCCCAGGCGTGACCTGTCCACCATGTTCAGCTCTCCCATCTCGGTGCGGTGGCGGTGTGCGATGGCAGCGGCAGTCACCATCTGTCTGGTGGTCGCGGCCCTCATGCTCTCAGGAGCCGTCATCCCGTCATTTGGCTCCAACCGTGAGTTGAGCAACGTGTTATGGGCGTCTACTGTCGACTGCAAGCCGCCCCTGGCCAGCTCGTATGCAGACAAGACATACTGGCCGGGGAAATGCATTGCGCTTTCAGGTGGCGTGGAACTATTTTGTGGTAATGGGTGGTAAATGGGGTAATGGGTGATTTCAGTAGAGGGGCACAATTCCCGGTTCGGAACTGAGTGAGCTCTATATCGGAGGCAAAGATCACGGTCGGTGATCATCAGTACATATAATGTATCATACCAAATACTTGGCCCTATGTTGAGTGTGCGTTTTTAGTGGTGGAGGTCGTTTTAGTGACATTTTAAATGTCGACATAATTACACAAACACGCATTGCACATTGCACAATATCACTAGCGAATTCAATAAACAAACAACATAATAATAAACAGCGGACATTGCAAATATTTCCACATGAGCGCCATATAGCCTAAGCACCTACTTATGGCGTCCTGTAACCCCCAGGAAATATCAATGTCGTCGATTCTCTCACATCGCCATGCTCTGCCCTCAGGTGACTCAGGTGAGCTGGACTCGCAGCAGTGGATCATTGATGATCTGAACGCTCGGCCCGAGCCGGCCTGCGACTGTGTCTGGCGGGTGGGGTGCGTCAAATATCGCTGGCAGGTCAACCTCACCGACCCCTGGCACAACTGCGGCATCGAGCAGCTCAGCGACAGGCGAGTTTCGCGGCGACGGAGAAGACAGATGATAAGCATGTCGCCAATTGCTTGTTAATAAGAACATGGGCATGATTCATGATTCAGGACCTCATTCACGAGTAAGGCGTCCAATTTAATTGCCTGCTTACCCTCCGTGCTCTCGTTCGGCCTTCCGTATCGTTCAAAGTATTCCAGGAATTCGCGTTATCGCCAATTCACTGTCCATGTCCTTAGGACCTGTCCTGACCTTCTGTAACTAAGGTTACACAAAACTACCGACATTCACGTCGCTGGGTTTAAAATTAGTTACGAGGCAAGCATTTTAAAGTTATGGTACATAAAGCCGGAAAATCCCATGACCGCACAATATATCCTAAACCTGAACTCTTCTGACCAGTACCACCCTCCAACACTCCTCCGTGACCTCTCCCCCATGACCTGACCTCTTGTTGGTCATTCCAGCGCGCTGTCGCAGTGCCTGTCGTCGCGTCGCCAGCGTCGCGGCCGCAGCCTGCGTCTGCGTGTGGTGGGCCACGTGCGGGAGGCGTTCTTCGCTGACGTCCTGCGCCAGCGGCTGGGCGCCGCGCCGGTCCGGGAGGACTGCCGGCTGGTCAGCACCGGGCCAGAGGGCAAGATCGGAGACGATGAGGAGTACGACCAGGTGGTGTCGCTGGACGGCGGCCAGACGTGCACGAATGTGTACCAGACGGACGACGTGCGGCTGGTGAGGGGGCTGGGGAGGCGGCGGGGAAGGGGCAGAGGAAGCAGACGTGAGCGGCAGTAGCGTAGGAGGGAGCGGAGAGGAGAGAACCGGGAGGAAGGAAGGAGGGAGACAACGGACAGGAGAGGAGGGAGGGAACGAGCAGACAGGAAGGAGGAAGGGAGGGAAGGAGCGAGGGCGGGAGGGAGCAGACATGAGAGGAGAGGGGAAATAGTGACCGACAGGACGGTGTTTGCCTGCAGGAGTACAAACTGCTGGGTCTGCTGGGCGAGGATATCTTCAGCTACGTGGGCCGGCTGAAGCAGCAGTGTGAGACGCACGGGTGCGAAGGAGACCTGCTGATCATGTCAGGAGGCGTGAGCGAGCTGCTCAACTCCACGTTCCTGGAGAGCTTCGAAGGCGTCAGGTGAGATACCATACCGGAGCAGACAGGGAAGCTTACCGTGTTGTGTCAGCCGGAGCAGGGCAGGGAAGCTTCCTCCAACGTTAACAAGTCGTCTTTGTTTCTTGAAATGGCGAGGCAAATGGCTGCGTCTGGTCTTACCTAGCGGAAGACAGGAAAAGGAACCCGTGAGAAAATAAGGACACGGATTTTTTTCTGGGGAATATAATATTAATAAGTAATAACACTCCCGATAGCTTCCTAATAACAAAGACTGTATTAACTATTATCATTACATTGTAATGTCCTATGTGGTCAAATACAACATTTGGTGGCTTATACTTCAGAATGATGTTTTCTTAGAGCTCTACAAAGTTGTCAATGCCCTAACTCCAAACAGTGGCGACTGTCGGCGGAAGGTATTTTCAGATGGTGTGGGGGGGGAAGAAACCCAGCCCCCCCCCCCCCAAAAAAACAAATGGCGCGGAATGGTATCTCCTTGGATGTAGGTCACTATATTTTGCAGGGCCTCTAAGTGGTCACAAAAAAAACGTCGAACAGGCCCATGTTGAAGTCTTAGGCCTTCCGAGGGCCCCATCAGGCCTACCGAGGGCCCCTCAGGCCCACTGGGGCTTTCTGTCGGCCTTAGAGGGCCCCTCATGCTGGCTGGGGGCACCTCGGGGCCCTAGGTATATTTTTCGGTCAAAATGGGAACAAATCGAACTAACTTCTTGGACGGCCCCTCTTACAAATTTATGGGGGGGGGGGGGGCAAAATCATATGTTTGCCCCCAACTTCTTGAGTGTGAGGGGGAGGGGCAGCTACCCCCCTCTTCCGCCGCCCCTGGCTCCAAAGATAGCATACCGGATTACTGCATGAACCACTGGTCTCTGACCCCGCCGTCTGCCGTCTGCCCTCAGGCGGTTCCAGCGCCACTTCAAGCGCCTGCTGCCTCAGCTGTCGGACCTGGCCACCACCAACCGGATGAAGGTGGTCTGGAAGGTGCACGAGCCCGTCACGGACGAGCTCATCGACGACAACTCCATGGTGCGCAACGACCTGCTGCAGGAGTACAACGCGCTCATCATGGAGCAGACGTGAGTCCTGGGGAGGGAGGGGGGGGGGGCACGGTGGGTCGGGATCCAGACATTACCTTATGGAGCAGACAGAGCGGAGGTGGAGCGGTGGGACGGGGATACAGACCCTGTGTTATATGGAGCAGACGTGAGTGCTGAGGTGGAGCGGTGGGACGGGGATACATACCCTGTGTTACATGGAGCAGACGTGAGTGCTGAGGTGGAGCGGTGGGACGGGGATACATACCCTGTGTTATATGGAGCAGACGTGAGTGCTGAGGTGGAGCGGTGGGACGGGGATACAGACCCTGTGTTATATGGAGCAGACGTGAGTGCTGAAGTGGAGCGGTGGGACGGGGATACAGACCCTGTGTTATATGGAGCAGACGTGAGTGCTGAGGTGGAGCGGTGGGACGGGGATACATACCCTGTGTTATATGGAGCAGACGTGAGTGCTGAGGTGGAGCGGTGGGACGGGGATACAGACCCTGTGTTATATGAAGCAGACGTGAGTGGTGAAGTGGAGCGGTGGGACGGGGATACAGACCCTGTGTTATATGGAGCAGACGTGAGTGCTGAGGTGGAGCGGTGGGACGGGGATACAGACCCTGTGTTATATGGAGCAGACGTGAGTGTTGAGGTGGAGCGGTGGGACGGGGATACAGACCCTGTGTTATATGGAGCAGACGTGAGTGCTGAAGTGGAGCGGTGGGACGGGGATACAGACCCTGTGTTATATGGAGCAGACGTGAGTGCTGAGGTGGAGCGGTGGGACGGGGATACAGACCCTGTGTTATATGGAGCAGACGTGAGTGTGAGTGGAGCGGTGGGACGGGGATACAGACCCTGTGTTATATGGAGCAGACGTGAGTGCTGAGGTGGAGCGGTGGGACGGGGATACAGACCCTGTGTTATATGGAGCAGACGTGAGTGCTGAGGTGGAGCGGTGGGACGGGGATACAGACCCTGTGTTATATGGAGCAGACGTGAGTGCTGAGGTGGAGCGGTGGGACGGGGATACAGACCCTGTGTTATATGGAGCAGACGTGAGTGCTGAGGTGGAGCGGTGGGACGGGGATACAGACCCTGTGTTATATGGAGCAGACGTGAGTGCTGAGGTGGAGCGGTGGGACGGGGATACAGACCCTGTGTTATATGGAGCAGACGTGAGTGCTGAGGTGGAGCGGTGGGACGGGGATACAGACCCTGTGTTATATGGAGCAGACGTGAGTGCTGAAGGTGGAGCGGTGGGACGGGGATACATACCCTGTGTTATATGGAGCAGACGTGAGTGCTAAGTGGAGCGGTGGGACGGGGATACAGACCCTGTGTTATATGGAGCAGACGTGAGTGCTGAGGTGGAGCGGTGGGACGGGGATACAGACCCTGTGTTATATGGAGCAGACGTGAGTGTTGAGGTGGAGCGGTGGGACGGGGATACAGACCCTGTGTTATATGGAGCAGACGTGAGTGCTGAAGTGGAGCGGTGGGACGGGGATACAGACCCTGTGTTATATGGAGCAGACGTGAGTGCTGAAGTGGAGCGGTGGGACGGGGATACAGACCCTGTGTTATATGGAGCAGACGTGAGTGCTGAGGTGGAGCGGTGGGACGGGGATACATACCCTGTGTTATATGGAGCAGACGTGAGTGCTGAGGTGGAGCGGTGGGACGGGGATACAGACCCTGTGTTATATGGAGCAGACGTGAGTGCTGAAGTGGAGCGGTGGGACGGGGATACAGACCCTGTGTTATATGGAGCAGACGTGAGTGCTGAAGTGGAGCGGTGGGACGGGGATACATACCCTGTGTTATATGGAGCAGACGTGAGTGCTGAAGTGGAGCGGTGGGACGGGGATACAGACCCTGTGTTATATGGAGCAGACGTGAGTGCTGAGGTGGAGCGGTGGGACGGGGATACAGACCCTGTGTTATATGGAGCAGACGTGAGTGCTGAGGTGGAGCGGTGGGACGGGGATACAGCCCCTGTGTTATATGGAGCAGACGTGAGTGCTGAGGTGGAGCGGTGGGACGGGGATACAGACCCTGTGTTATATGGAGCAGACGTGAGTGCTGAGGTGGAGCGGTGGGACGGGGATACAGACCCTGTGTTATATGGAGCAGACGTGAGTGCTGAAGTGGAGCGGTGGGACGGGGATACAGACCCTGTGTTATATGGAGCAGACGTGAGTGCTGAGGTGGAGCGGTGGGACGGGGATACAGACCCTGTGTTATATGGAGCAGACGTGAGTGCTGAGGTGGAGCGGTGGGACGGGGATACAGACCCTGTGTTATATGGAGCAGACGTGAGTGCTGAGGTGGAGCGGTGGGACGGGGATACAGACCCTGTGTTATATGGAGCAGACGTGAGTGCTGAAGTGGAGCGGTGGGACGGGGATACATACCCTGTGTTATATGGAGCAGACGTGAGTGCTGAGGTGGAGCGGTGGGACGGGGATACAGACCCTGTGTTATATGGAGCAGACGTGAGTGCTGAAGTGGAGCGGTGGGACGGGGATACATACCCTGTGTTATATGGAGCAGACGTGAGTGCTGAGGTGGAGCGGTGGGACGGGGATACATACCCTGTGTTATATGGAGCAGACGTGAGTGCTGAAGTGGAGCGGTGGGACGGGGATACAGACCCTGTGTTATATGGAGCAGACGTGAGTGCTGAGGTGGAGCGGTGGGACGGGGATACAGACCCTGTGTTATATGGAGCAGACGTGAGTGCTGAAGTGGAGCGGTGGGACGGGGATACAGACCCTGTGTTATATGGAGCAGACGTGAGTGCTGAGGTGGAGCGGTGGGACGGGGATACAGACCCTGTGTTATATGGAGCAGACGTGAGTGCTGAAGTGGAGCGGTGGGACGGGGATACAGACCCTGTGTTATATGGAGCAGACGTGAGTGCTGAGGTGGAGCGGTGGGACGGGGATACAGACCCTGTGTTATATGGAGCAGACGTGAGTGCTGAGGTGGAGCGGTGGGACGGGGATACAGACTCTGTGTTATATGGAGCAGACGTGAGTGCTGAGGTGGAGCGGTGGGACGGGGATACATACCCTGTGTTATATGGAGCAGACGTGAGTGCTGAAGTGGAGCGGTGGGACGGGGATACAGACCCTGTGTTATATGGAGCAGACGTGAGTGCTGAAGTGGAGCGGTGGGACGGGGATACATACCCTGTGTTATATGGAGCAGACGTGAGTGTTGAGGTGGAGCGGTGGGACGGGGATACAGACCCTGTGTTATATGGAGCAGACGTGAGTGCTGAGGTGGAGCGGTGGGACGGGGATACAGACCCTGTGTTATATGGAGCAGACGTGAGTGTTGAAGTGGAGCGGTGGGACGGGGATACATACCCTGTGTTATATGGAGCAGACGTGAGTGCTGAAGTGGAGCGGTGGGACGGGGATACATACCCTGTGTTATATGGAGCAGACGTGAGTGTTGAGGTGGAGCGGTGGGACGGGGATACAGACCCTGTGTTATATGGAGCAGACGTGAGTGCTGAGGTGGAGCGGTGGGACGGGGATACAGACCCTGTGTTATATGGAGCAGACGTGAGTGGTGAAGTGGAGCGGTGGGACGGGGATACAGACCCTGTGTTATATGGAGCAGACGTGAGTGCTGAGGTGGAGCGGTGGGACGGGGATACAGACCCTGTGTTATATGGAGCAGACGTGAGTGTTGAGGTGGAGCGGTGGGACGGGGATACAGACCCTGTGTTATATGGAGCAGACGTGAGTGCTGAAGTGGAGCGGTGGGACGGGGATACAGACCCTGTGTTATATGGAGCAGACGTGAGTGCTGAAGTGGAGCGGTGGGACGGGGATACAGACCCTGTGTTATATGGAGCAGACGTGAGTGCTGAGGTGGAGCGGTGGGACGGGGATACATACCCTGTGTTATATGGAGCAGACGTGAGTGCTGAGGTGGAGCGGTGGGACGGGGATACAGACCCTGTGTTATATGGAGCAGACGTGAGTGGTGAAGTGGAGCGGTGGGACGGGGATACAGACCCTGTGTTATATGGAGCAGACGTGAGTGCTGAGGTGGAGCGGTGGGACCGGGATACAGACCCTGTGTTATATGGAGCAGACGTGAGTGTTGAGGTGGAGCGGTGGGACGGGGATACAGACCCTGTGTTATATGGAGCAGACGTGAGTGCTGAAGTGGAGCGGTGGGACGGGGATACAGACCCTGTGTTATATGGAGCAGACGTGAGTGTTGAGGTGGAGCGGTGGGACGGGGATACAGACCCTGTGTTATATGGAGCAGACGTGAGTGCTGAAGTGGAGCGGTGGGACGGGGATACAGACCCTGTGTTATATGGAGCAGACGTGAGTGCTGAAGTGGAGCGGTGGGACGGGGATACATACCCTGTGTTATATGGAGCAGACGTGAGTGCTGAAGTGGAGCGGTGGGACGGGGATACAGACCCTGTGTTATATGGAGCAGACGTGAGTGCTGAGGTGGAGCGGTGGGACGGGGATACAGACCCTGTGTTATATGGAGCAGACGTGAGTGCTGAGGTGGAGCGGTGGGACGGGGATACAGCCCCTGTGTTATATGGAGCAGACGTGAGTGCTGAGGTGGAGCGGTGGGACGGGGATACAGACCCTGTGTTATATGGAGCAGACGTGAGTGCTGAGGTGGAGCGGTGGGACGGGGATACAGACCCTGTGTTATATGGAGCAGACGTGAGTGCTGAAGTGGAGCGGTGGGACGGGGATACAGACCCTGTGTTATATGGAGCAGACGTGAGTGCTGAGGTGGAGCGGTGGGACGGGGATACAGACCCTGTGTTATATGGAGCAGACGTGAGTGCTGAAGTGGAGCGGTGGGACGGGGATACATACCCTGTGTTATATGGAGCAGACGTGAGTGGAGGTGGAGCGGTGGGACGGGGATACATACCCTGTGTTATATGGAGCAGACGTGAGTGCTGAAGTGGAGCGGTGGGACGGGGATACAGACCCTGTGTTATATGGAGCAGACGTGAGTGCTGAGGTGGAGCGGTGGGACGGGGATACATACCCTGTGTTATATGGAGCAGACGTGAGTGGAGGTGGAGCGGTGGGACGGGGATACAGACCCTGTGTTATATGGAGCAGACGTGAGTGCTGAAGTGGAGCGGTGGGACGGGGATACAGACCCTGTGTTATATGGAGCAGACGTGAGTGCTGAAGTGGATCGGTGGGACGGGGATACAGACCCTGTGTTATATGGAGCAGGCGTGAGTGCTGAGGTGGAGCGGTGGGACGGGGATACAGACCCTGTGTTATATGGAGCAGACGTGAGTGCTGAGGTGGAGCGGTGGGACGGGGATACAGACCCTGTGTTATATGGAGCAGACGTGAGTGCTGAGGTGGAGCTGTGGGACGAGGATACAGACCCTGTGTTATATGGAGCAGACGTGAGTGCTGAGGTGGAGCGGTGGGACGGGGATACAGACCCTGTGTTATATGGAGCAGACGTGAGTGCTGAAGTGGAGCGGTGGGACGGGGATACAGACCCTGTGTTATATGGAGCAGACGTGAGTGCTGAGGTGGAGCGGTGGGACGGGGATACAGACCCTGTGTTATATGGAGCAGACGTGAGTGCTGAAGTGGAGCGGTGGGACGGGGATACATACCCTGTGTTATATGGAGCAGACGTGAGTGCTGAGGTGGAGCGGTGGGACGGGGATACAGACCCTGTGTTATATGGAGCAGACGTGAGTGCTGAAGTGGAGCGGTGGGACGGGGATACATACCCTGTGTTATATGGAGCAGACGTGAGTGCTGAGGTGGAGCGGTGGGACGGGGATACATACCCTGTGTTATATGGAGCAGACGTGAGTGCTGAAGTGGAGCGGTGGGACGGGGATACAGACCCTGTGTTATATGGAGCAGACGTGAGTGCTGAGGTGGAGCGGTGGGACGGGGATACAGACCCTGTGTTATATGGAGCAGACGTGAGTGCTGAAGTGGAGCGGTGGGACGGGGATACAGACAATGTGTTATATGGAGCAGACGTGAGTGCTGAGGTGGAGCGGTGGGACGGGGATACAGACCCTGTGTTATATGGAGCAGACGTGAGTGCTGAAGTGGAGCGGTGGGACGGGGATACAGACCCTGTGTTATATGGAGCAGACGTGAGTGCTGAGGTGGAGCGGTGGGACGGGGATACAGACCCTGTGTTATATGGAGCAGACGTGAGTGCTGAGGTGGAGCGGTGGGACGGGGATACAGACTCTGTGTTATATGGAGCAGACGTGAGTGCTGAGGTGGAGCGGTGGGACGGGGATACATACCCTGTGTTATATGGAGCAGACGTGAGTGCTGAAGTGGAGCGGTGGGACGGGGATACAGACCCTGTGTTATATGGAGCAGACGTGAGTGCTGAAGTGGAGCGGTGGGACGGGGATACATACCCTGTGTTATATGGAGCAGACGTGAGTGTTGAGGTGGAGCGGTGGGACGGGGATACAGACCCTGTGTTATATGGAGCAGACGTGAGTGCTGAGGTGGAGCGGTGGGACGGGGATACAGACCCTGTGTTATATGGAGCAGACGTGAGTGTTGAAGTGGAGCGGTGGGACGGGGATACATACCCTGTGTTATATGGAGCAGACGTGAGTGCTGAAGTGGAGCGGTGGGACGGGGATACATACCCTGTGTTATATGGAGCAGACGTGAGTGTTGAGGTGGAGCGGTGGGACGGGGATACAGACCCTGTGTTATATGGAGCAGACGTGAGTGCTGAGGTGGAGCGGTGGGACGGGGATACAGACCCTGTGTTATATGGAGCAGACGTAAGTGTTGAAGTGGAGCGGTGGGACGGGGATACAGACCCTGTGTTATATGGAGCAGACGTGAGTGCTGAGGTGGAGCGGTGGGACGGGGATACATACCCTGTGTTATATGGAGCAGACGTGAGTGCTGAAGTGGAGCGGTGGGACGGGGATACAGACCCTGTGTTATATGGAGCAGACGTCAGTGCTGAAGTGGAGCGATGGGACGGGGATACATACCCTGTGTTATATGGAGCAGACGTGAGTGCTGAGGTGGAGCGGTGGGACGGGGATACAGACCCTGTGTTATATGGAGCAGACGTGAGTGCTGAAGTGGAGCGGTGGGACGGGGATACAGACCCTGTGTTATATGGAGCAGACGTGAGTGCTGAAGTGGAGCGGTGGGACGGGGATACATACCCTGTGTTATATGGAGCAGACGTGAGTGCTGAAGTGGAGCGGTGGGACGGGGATACAGACCCTGTGTTATATGGAGCAGACGTGAGTGCTGAGGTGGAGCGGTGGGACGGGGATACAGACCCTGTGTTATATGGAGCAGACGTGAGTGCTGAGGTGGAGCGGTGGGACGGGGATACAGCCCCTGTGTTATATGGAGCAGACGTGAGTGCTGAGGTGGAGCGGTGGGACGGGGATACAGACCCTGTGTTATATGGAGCAGACGTGAGTGCTGAGGTGGAGCGGTGGGACGGGGATACAGACCCTGTGTTATATGGAGCAGACGTGAGTGCTGAAGTGGAGCGGTGGGACGGGGATACAGACCCTGTGTTATATGGAGCAGACGTGAGTGCTGAGGTGGAGCGGTGGGACGGGGATACAGACCCTGTGTTATATGGAGCAGACGTGAGTGCTGAAGTGGAGCGGTGGGACGGGGATACATACCCTGTGTTATATGGAGCAGACGTGAGTGGAGGTGGAGCGGTGGGACGGGGATACATACCCTGTGTTATATGGAGCAGACGTGAGTGCTGAAGTGGAGCGGTGGGACAGGGATACAGACCCTGTGTTATATGGAGCAGACGTGAGTGCTGAGGTGGAGCGGTGGGACGGGGATACATACCCTGTGTTATATGGAGCAGACGTGAGTGGAGGTGGAGCGGTGGGACGGGGATACAGACCCTGTGTTATATGGAGCAGACGTGAGTGCTGAAGTGGAGCGGTGGGACGGGGATACAGACCCTGTGTTATATGGAGCAGACGTGAGTGCTGAAGTGGATCGGTGGGACGGGGATACAGACCCTGTGTTATATGGAGCAGGCGTGAGTGCTGAGGTGGAGCGGTGGGACGGGGATACAGACCCTGTGTTATATGGAGCAGACGTGAGTGCTGAGGTGGAGCGGTGGGACGGGGATACAGACCCTGTGTTATATGGAGCAGACGTGAGTGCTGAAGTGGAGCGGTGGGACGGGGATACATACCCTGTGTTATATGGAGCAGACGTGAGTGCTGAGGTGGAGCGGTGGGACGGGGATACAGACCCTGTGTTATATGGAGCAGACGTGAGTGCTGAAGTGGAGCGGTGGGACGGGGATACATACCCTGTGTTATATGGAGCAGACGTGAGTGCTGAGGTGGAGCGGTGGGACGGGGATACATACCCTGTGTTATATGGAGCAGACGTGAGTGCTGAAGTGGAGCGGTGGGACGGGGATACAGACCCTGTGTTATATGGAGCAGACGTGAGTGCTGAGGTGGAGCGGTGGGACGGGGATACAGACCCTGTGTTATATGGAGCAGACGTGAGTGCTGAAGTGGAGCGGTGGGACGGGGATACAGACCCTGTGTTATATGGAGCAGACGTGAGTGCTGAGGTGGAGCGGTGGGACGGGGATACAGACCCTGTGTTATATGGAGCAGACGTGAGTGCTGAAGTGGAGCGGTGGGACGGGGATACAGACCCTGTGTTATATGGAGCAGACGTGAGTGCTGAGGTGGAGCGGTGGGACGGGGATACAGACCCTGTGTTATATGGAGCAGACGTGAGTGCTGAGGTGGAGCGGTGGGACGGGGATACAGACTCTGTGTTATATGGAGCAGACGTGAGTGCTGAGGTGGAGCGGTGGGACGGGGATACATACCCTGTGTTATATGGAGCAGACGTGAGTGCTGAAGTGGAGCGGTGGGACGGGGATACAGACCCTGTGTTATATGGAGCAGACGTGAGTGCTGAAGTGGAGCGGTGGGACGGGGATACATACCCTGTGTTATATGGAGCAGACGTGAGTGTTGAGGTGGAGCGGTGGGACGGGGATACAGACCCTGTGTTATATGGAGCAGACGTGAGTGCTGAGGTGGAGCGGTGGGACGGGGATACAGACCCTGTGTTATATGGAGCAGACGTGAGTGTTGAAGTGGAGCGGTGGGACGGGGATACATACCCTGTGTTATATGGAGCAGACGTGAGTGCTGAAGTGGAGCGGTGGGACGGGGATACATACCCTGTGTTATATGGAGCAGACGTGAGTGTTGAGGTGGAGCGGTGGGACGGGGATACAGACCCTGTGTTATATGGAGCAGACGTGAGTGCTGAGGTGGAGCGGTGGGACGGGGATACAGACCCTGTGTTATATGGAGCAGACGTGAGTGGTGAAGTGGAGCGGTGGGACGGGGATACAGACCCTGTGTTATATGGAGCAGACGTGAGTGCTGAGGTGGAGCGGTGGGACGGGGATACAGACCCTGTGTTATATGGAGCAGACGTGAGTGTTGAGGTGGAGCGGTGGGACGGGGATACAGACCCTGTGTTATATGGAGCAGACGTGAGTGCTGAATTGGAGCGGTGGGACGGGGATACAGACCCTGTGTTATATGGAGCAGACGTGAGTGCTGAAGTGGAGCGGTGGGACGGGGATACAGACCCTGTGTTATATGGAGCAGACGTGAGTGCTGAGGTGGAGCGGTGGGACGGGGATACATACCCTGTGTTATATGGAGCAGACGTGAGTGCTGAGGTGGAGCGGTGGGACGGGGATACAGACCCTGTGTTATATGGAGCAGACGTGAGTGGTGAAGTGGAGCGGTGGGACGGGGATACAGACCCTGTGTTATATGGAGCAGACGTGAGTGCTGAGGTGGAGCGGTGGGACCGGGATACAGACCCTGTGTTATATGGAGCAGACGTGAGTGTTGAGGTGGAGCGGTGGGACGGGGATACAGACCCTGTGTTATATGGAGCAGACGTGAGTGCTGAAGTGGAGCGGTGGGACGGGGATACAGACCCTGTGTTATATGGAGCAGACGTGAGTGTTGAGGTGGAGCGGTGGGACGGGGATACAGACCCTGTGTTATATGGAGCAGACGTGAGTGCTGAAGTGGAGCGGTGGGACGGGGATACAGACCCTGTGTTATATGGAGCAGACGTGAGTGCTGAGGTGGAGCGGTGGGACGGGGATACAGCCCCTGTGTTATATGGAGCAGACGTGAGTGCTGAGGTGGAGCGGTGGGACGGGAATACAGACCCTGTGTTATATGGAGCAGACGTGAGTGCTGAGGTGGAGCGGTGGGACGGGGATACAGACCCTGTGTTATATGGAGCAGACGTGAGTGCTGAAGTGGAGCGGTGGGACGGGGATACAGACCCTGTGTTATATGGAGCAGACGTGAGTGCTGAGGTGGAGCGGTGGGACGGGGATACAGACCCTGTGTTATATGGAGCAGACGTGAGTGCTGAAGTGGAGCGGTGGGACGGGGATACATACCCTGTGTTATATGGAGCAGACGTGAGTGGAGGTGGAGCGGTGGGACGGGGATACATACCCTGTGTTATATGGAGCAGACGTGAGTGCTGAAGTGGAGCGGTGGGACGGGGATACAGACCCTGTGTTATATGGAGCAGACGTGAGTGCTGAGGTGGAGCGGTGGGACGGGGATACATACCCTGTGTTATATGGAGCAGACGTGAGTGGAGGTGGAGCGGTGGGACGGGGATACAGACCCTGTGTTATATGGAGCAGACGTGAGTGCTGAAGTGGAGCGGTGGGACGGGGATACAGACCCTGTGTTATATGGAGCAGACGTGAGTGCTGAAGTGGATCGGTGGGACGGGGATACAGACCCTGTGTTATATGGAGCAGGCGTGAGTGCTGAGGTGGAGCGGTGGGACGGGGATACAGACCCTGTGTTATATGGAGCAGACGTGAGTGCTGAGGTGGAGCGGTGGGACGGGGATACAGACCCTGTGTTATATGGAGCAGACGTGAGTGCTGAGGTGGAGCTGTGGGACGAGGATACAGACCCTGTGTTATATGGAGCAGACGTGAGTGCTGAGGTGGAGCGGTGGGACGGGGATACAGACCCTGTGTTATATGGAGCAGACGTGAGTGCTGAAGTGGAGCGGTGGGACGGGGATACAGACCCTGTGTTATATGGAGCAGACGTGAGTGCTGAGGTGGAGCGGTGGGACGGGGATACAGACCCTGTGTTATATGGAGCAGACGTGAGTGCTGAAGTGGAGCGGTGGGACGGGGATACATACCCTGTGTTATATGGAGCAGACGTGAGTGCTGAGGTGGAGCGGTGGGACGGGGATACAGACCCTGTGTTATATGGAGCAGACGTGAGTGCTGAAGTGGAGCGGTGGGACGGGGATACATACCCTGTGTTATATGGAGCAGACGTGAGTGCTGAGGTGGAGCGGTGGGACGGGGATACATACCCTGTGTTATATGGAGCAGACGTGATTGCTGAAGTGGAGCGGTGGGACGGGGATACAGACCCTGTGTTATATGGAGCAGACGTGAGTGCTGAGGTGGAGCGGTGGGACGGGGATACAGACCCTGTGTTATATGGAGCAGACGTGAGTGCTGAAGTGGAGCGGTGGGACGGGGATACAGACCCTGTGTTATATGGAGCAGACGTGAGTGCTGAGGTGGAGCGGTGGGACGGGGATACAGACTCTGTGTTATATGGAGCAGACGTGAGTGCTGAAGTGGAGCGGTGGGACGGGGATACAGACCCTGTGTTATATGGAGCAGACGTGAGTGCTGAGGTGGAGCGGTGGGACGGGGATACAGACCCTGTGTTATATGGAGCAGACGTGAGTGCTGAGGTGGAGCGGTGGGACGGGGATACAGACTCTGTGTTATATGGAGCAGACGTGAGTGCTGAGGTGGAGCGGTGGGACGGGGATACATACCCTGTGTTATATGGAGCAGACGTGAGTGCTGAAGTGGAGCGGTGGGACGGGGATACAGACCCTGTGTTATATGGAGCAGACGTGAGTGCTGAAGTGGAGCGGTGGGACGGGGATACATACCCTGTGTTATATGGAGCAGACGTGAGTGTTGAGGTGGAGCGGTGGGACGGGGATACAGACCCTGTGTTATATGGAGCAGACGTGAGTGCTGAGGTGGAGCGGTGGGACGGGGATACAGACCCTGTGTTATATGGAGCAGACGTGAGTGTTGAAGTGGAGCGGTGGGACGGGGATACATACCCTGTGTTATATGGAGCAGACGTGAGTGCTGAAGTGGAGCGGTGGGACGGGGATACATACCCTGTGTTATATGGAGCAGACGTGAGTGTTGAGGTGGAGCGGTGGGACGGGGATACAGACCCTGTGTTATATGGAGCAGACGTGAGTGCTGAGGTGGAGCGGTGGGACGGGGATACAGACCCTGTGTTATATGGAGCAGACGTGAGTGTTGAAGTGGAGCGGTGGGACGGGGATACAGACCCTGTGTTATATGGAGCAGACGTGAGTGCTGAGGTGGAGCGGTGGGACGGGGATACATACCCTGTGTTATATGGAGCAGACGTGAGTGCTGAAGTGGAGCGGTGGGACGGGGATACAGACCCTGTGTTATATGGAGCAGACGTGAGTGCTGAAGTGGAGCGGTGGGACGGGGATACATACCCTGTGTTATATGGAGCAGACGTGAGTGCTGAGGTGGAGCGGTGGGACGGGGATACAGACCCTGTGTTATATGGAGCAGACGTGAGTGCTGAAGTGGAGCGGTGGGACGGGGATACAGACCCTGTGCTATATGGAGCAGACGTGAGTGCTGAAGTGGAGCGGTGGGACGGGGATACATACCCTGTGTTATATGGAGCAGACGTGAGTGTTGAGGTGGAGCGGTGGGACGGGGATACAGACCCTGTGTTATATGGAGCAGACGTGAGTGCTGAAGTGGAGCCGTGGGACGGGGATACATACCCTGTGTTATATGGAGCAGACGTGAGTGCTGAGGTGGAGCGGTGGGACGGGGATACAGACCCTGTGTTATATGGAGCAGACGTGAGTGCTGAGGTGGAGCGGTGGGACGGGGATACAGACCCTGTGTTATATGGAGCAGACGTGAGTGCTGAAGTGGAGCGGTGGGACGGGGATACAGACCCTGTGTTATATGGAGCAGACGTGAGTGTTGAGGTGGAGCGGTGGGACGGGGATACATACCCTGTGTTATATGGAGCAGACGTGAGTGTTGAGGTGGAGCGGTGGGACGGGGATACAGACCCTGTGTTATATGGAGCAGACCTGAGTGCTGAGGTGGAGCGGTGGGACGGGGATACATACCCTGTGTTATATGGAGCAGACGTGAGTGCTGAAGTGGAGCGGTGGGACGGGGATACAGACCCTGTGTTATATGGAGCAGACGTGAGTGCTGAAGTGGAGCGGTGGGACGGGGATACATACCCTGTGTTATATGGAGCAGACGTGAGTGTTGAGGTGGAGCGGTGGGACGGGGATACAGACCCTGTGTTATATGGAGCAGACGTGAGTGCTGAGGTGGAGCGGTGGGACGGGGATACAGACCCTGTGTTATATGGAGCAGACGTGAGTGTTGAAGTGGAGCGGTGGGACGGGGATACAGACCCTGTGTTATATGGAGCAGACGTGAGTGCTGAAGTGGAGCGGTGGGACGGGGATACATACCCTGTGTTATATGGAGCAGACGTGAGTGTTGAGGTGGAGCGGTGGGACGGGGATACAGACCCTGTGTTATATGGAGCAGACGTGAGTGCTGAAGTGGAGCGGTGGGACGGGGATACATACCCTGTGTTATATGGAGCAGACGTGAGTGCTGAGGTGGAGCGGTGGGACGGGGATACAGACCCTGTGTTATATGGAGCAGACGTGAGTGCTGAGGTGGAGCGGTGGGACGGGGATACAGACCCTGTGTTATATGGAGCAGACGTGAGTGGAGGTGGAGCGGTGGGACGGGGATACAGACCCTGTGTTATATGGAGCAGACGTGAGTGCTGAGGTGGAGCGGTGGGACGGGGATACATACCCTGTGTTATATGGAGCAGACGTGAGTGCTGAGGTGGAGCGGTGGGACGGGGATACATACCCTGTGTTATATGGAGCAGACGTGAGTGCTGAGGTGGAGCGGTGGGACGGGGATACAGACCCTGTGTTATATGGAGCAGACGTGAGTGGAGGTGGAGCGGTGGGACGGGGATACAGACCCTGTGTTATATGGAGCAGACGTGAGTGCTGAAGTGGAGCGGTGGGACGGGGATTCAGACCCTGTGTTATATGGAGCAGACGTGAGTGCTGAGGTGGAGCGGTGGGACGGGGATACAGACCCTGTGTTATATGGAGCAGACGTGAGTGCTGAAGTGGAGCGGTGGGACGGGGATACAGACCCTGTGTTATATGGAGCAGACGTGAGTGCTGAAGTGGAGCGGTGGGACGGGGATACAGACCCTGTGTTATATGGAGCAGACGTGAGTGCTGAAGTGGAGCGGTGGGACGGGTATACAGACCCTGTGTTATATGGAGCAGACGTGAGTGCTGAGGTGGAGCGGTGGGACGGGGATACAGACCCTGTGTTATATGGAGCAGACGTGAGTGCTGAGGTGGAGCGGTGGGACGGGGATACAGACTCTGTGTTATATGGAGCAGACGTGAGTGCTGAGGTGGAGCGGTGGGACGGGGATACATACCCTGTGTTATATGGAGCAGACGTGAGTGTTGAGGTGGAGCGGTGGGACGGGGATACAGACCCTGTGTTATATGGAGCAGACGTGAGTGGTGAGGTGGAGCGGTGGGACGGGGATACAGACCCTGTGTTATATGGAGCAGACGTGAGTGCTGAAGTGGAGCGGTGGGACGGGGATACAGACCCTGTGTTATATGGAGCAGACGTGAGTGCTGAAGTGGAGCGGTGGGACGGGGATACAGACCCTGTGTTATATGGAGCAGACGTGAGTGCTGAGGTGGAGCGGTGGGACGGGGATACAGACCCTGTGTTATATGGAGCAGACGTGAGTGCTGAGGTGGAGCGGTGGGACGGGGATACAGACCCTGTGTTATATGGAGCAGACGTGAGTGCTGAGGTGGAGCGGTGGGACGGGGATACATACCCTGTGTTATATGGAGCAGACGTGAGTCCTGAGGTGGAGCGGTGGGACGGGGATACAGACCCTGTGTTATATGGAGCAGACGTGAGTGTTGAGGTGGAGCGGTGGGACGGGGATACATACCCTGTGTTATATGGAGCAGACGTGAGTGCTGAGGTGGAGCGGTGGGACGGGGATACATACCCTGTGTTATATGGAGCAGACGTGAGTTGGAACAGTGAGGCGTGAGACGGAGTAGGTTGCGCGGGAACGGAGACCGGAAGTGCCTCAAGTGCCTGGAAACCGTGCTGGATTGCTCCAGGGCAATAGGAGAGCTGTAGTTTACACTTTAAACAATGCATATTCAAAAATGCAAAAAGTTCCAATTACCGGCAGCTAGAAATAAAAAGTTAGCTCCAAGCATCACAGACATTTTCATCATTTTGACATTAAACATTGTATACAGCAACTCTAAAACACACCAAGGCGCTCTATCTTATCCTGCTCTCGGCTCGTAAGAATCGACCATAATCGCTGATCTGCCATTGTCTTCACCCTTCGGAATATTTCGACGTTTTTGTGCATGCTGACTTTTGAAACGCTGGTTTTTGTCGACCTCAGCGATCTTCAAAAAACTTACTTCCGTATGCTACCCATGTTTTGCGACTGCGTCAATCATGTGTGGTGGGTGTGTGTGCTGCATAATTTGAGATGGGACGAGCACGGTTCAAAGTGTGGCTGTAATACTGAACACGGCGGCAAATTCGCGGTCATGGAACAAAACTGGCAGAACTTAAAGGAAATAGCTCACATTGGAAAATTTGTCCCAAACACGATGATTATATTTTGTAATACAATTTTTTTTTTTATATTGTCAAAAATGGCCTTATATTGCGCCGATTCAGGACAGAAGGCCGTACATTATTATTGTTTATCAAAACTATATGCATACTCGAGTCAGAGTCCTGATGTCACGCAAACAAAAATGGATTGCCAATCAGATGCGAAAGTAGTCGCGTAAGGATAGACTCGCATTGGAGATGTGCCAACCGGCGGCCGGCGATCGCTTGCTAGCACCAGCTGCAAGCTGATTGGCTGATGGTATAGCCTCTGCCCGGGCTAGAACCAGTACAACATTCTTTCGCCAGCACCGCATTCCTTCGCCAAAAACTCAAATATATTCGGCTAGTCTTTTCAGTCAAGAGAACTTGCAGATAGGGGTTTCACAACACGGGCTACAAAACTGCTATCTCAGTTTAAATTTAATGTTGAAGGTGAACTATTTCCTTTAAATACAAATAGTAGTTAGATGTGAAAAGAGAGTATGGCTGATGTGGCAGGTGTTTCGTGCCGTACAGGAATTAGGATGAGGTCAGCTGATCTTCCATGGTGCATGTTTCGTGCCGCAGGATGCGGTCGCCAGTGCGCGTGTGGACCTCACACATGCTGATGAAGCTGCGTCACATCGAGGATTGCGCCGGATTCGACGACTCGTCGCAGCTCAACTCTGCCGAATGGCGCTGTGAGGAGGAGTGGGTGGCCGGCGACCGCGCCCACAGAGAGTACGCCGACGCCGTCTTCAACAGCGTCTGTCACGGACTGGTGTCCATGCCGGAGAACCCCTGCTGCAGCGCCTGAGGCGGGGAGAGCGCAGGACAGAGGAGCAGCTATAGAAGGGAGGGGGAAACAACCAACCGTGGCAGCGCTGTGACCAGGCTATGGAGTGTGGCTACTCAATATACGTGTATTTATATGTTCCTTACGGGCGTGTCGAACTTGCCTACCTCGCACTGGCACGTAGGATGTGTCGCCCAATGAGACACATATTAATCTTTGACATGTTTAGAAAGTTCAAACCTGTAACATGTTAAAGTTTAATACCCAGGGCGGGCCGCGCCAAACACAGCTTGCCTTAGTGATATGAGGTGTGAACTTGGCGTGGTGAGCAATGGTGTCCATCGGACATCGCCAGAAAGTCCCATTGTGGTTTAACAACTGCAGTGTGATGACCCACTACCCAGGGCCTATTTTAACATGTTAACTGGGGGGGGGGGAATGCCCCCCCCCCCCCCAGTCAAGAAATGTTGCCCACCCTGATTTCAGTATTTCCATGTCATTTTTCGCTTGATAGGTATTCAATTAAAATCAGATATGCTTACCTGGTGATAAATGTATACAAATCCAATGCAAATGTCATGATATTCATAAGTTTTAGTATTTCGCAGCCAAAAATTGCTCATTTAGCGGCAGAGTGGGGGAGATCGGGGGTTGTTGGATCAGGAACGTCGCCACAAAATTTGGAGTGTGTGGGGGCAACTGCTGAGCCGAGATTGTGCTCAAATTTGGTGTGTGGTTAGGGATCTCTCAGCCGCCACTTTCCCACAAGTCAGGGGTGGGGTGCTTCTGCATGTGCGCACGTGTGCACCACGTATTTGTATCTCAGAAACTACTTCCCTGATCGAGTTGGAATTCACCATACATTTCCTTCGCGTTCGCTCGCTCATCGCCACCTATACGGCGCCTTACTAGTTACTGGTCGGTAAACAAAGTTTTGGAAGAAAAATGACGAATGCGGAATGACCTCAGGATGAATAGATTTTACTTCGTAGAGGTTACAGGATAAAAATACCGCATAGATTGGCGCATTGGCGGATCCAGAACGGGTGGTTTTTTTTTTGGGGGGGGGGATTCAAAATAGTCTCAAACAATTCTGAAAATGCATCAGATTTGGCTTCCTTATTCATTGATAGCTGATTTAACCTTCCTTAGTAAAGGTTGCTTATATTTTCTTCTATATCAGGAAATGTGTCAATCTTGCGCCGATTTCAGGCGGTTGGGGGGGGGGGGGATTGTCCATTTTGCCCAACCGTAGATCCGCCACTGGATCTTTGTAGTTTGCAAAAGATGCAGGACTGGTGAAAATTGGCCAAATTTAGCCATTTTCTTTGGATTGATATGCATTTTCAAGTTTCCCCAATGCCTTATAATTGGGAGGTCAGAAAATATACTTCACCTTAGGTGACCGATGTAAAAATCATCCGAAATAGCAGAATTGTAAGTATTTATGACCTGATCAAATCCTGTGAGTATCTAACTGATCGGTCAAACAATGTGGCTGCGGCACGACCTTACATTTTTTTGTGGAGGTGGGATCACTGGACTTGACTTGTGGCGTGACCTGAGGAGACCCGAGGTAAACAAATTAACAGGATTTGGGCAATTGATAAGCAAGCAGTTGTAACAAAAATGGCGGAGAGAAATGGCGTCGTTCTCAGCTATTTCCCACAAAAGAACTAAGGGGAAGGGTATGTCCGCCCCCCTGGATCCTCCACTGGCGCAGGGGTGTAGGTTCCTATTCAGTTGGGTGTTTCAGCCCCCCGCAACTGGGGTTTCAGCACCCTCCCCCCGACTTTGACGAGGAAGTGGGTCAAATCCGGGGAGAAATCTGTATTTTGTGGATTTTGATGGTACTTTAAGCGATTTGTTCCAGCTCAGCCCCCCCCCCCCCCCCCCACACACACACACTTGTTTGGAGAAACTACGCCCCTGCACTGGCTGGTCCAGGGGCGGACATCAGGGGTAAATGCCCCCCCCACAGGAATCGGGGGGGGGGGGGGGGGCAGGGGCGGATCCAGGATTTTCTAAGGCAGGGGGCTTCAGGCCTGAGGGCGGCATATTTCCTCGGTGACGGGGGCGGCATGGTGCCTTCCGAGGGCGGCATAATGCGTTGTGAGGGCGGCAAGATGTCTTATGAGGGTGCCAGGGTGCCTTCCAAGAGTGCTACGATGCTGTTGGTAGACGCAAGGGCGCCCTGGCGGCCTCCCGAAAACGCTACGGCGCCTTCGGCGCCGGCAAATCCTATACAAAAATGGCGCCGTTTTCTAAGGCAGGGGGCTTCAGCCCCTACCGCCCCCCCTGGATCCGCCACTAGGGGGAGGGGGGTATGCAATACAAGTATGCCCTCTCCCTGCGCGTTCCCTGCACTGAGCGTGAAAAACAATGATCTTAGGAGAAAACTTCATGAAATCGGAAGTTTTTTTCTTCTCTCAAGTGATTGAATTTGAAGTTTTTGTGTATCCCTTGCTTTTAATGATAGACAAAACAGCGCACCTGATGCAATTCAAGCAGCCCCGGTGACACGCGCCCTGCTGGGGGAGGGCAGATTCTTCCCCCTCCCGGATTTTCTCAACAACTTTAAAACCGTGATAGATATCAACGTGAAACTTTCAATACCTTATACTGCATCAATTGGACGTCTTCTCACGAAATTTAAATGAAATTAATGCAGTATTTTTGGAGATAATAACGTTTTAGTGACGTCATGTCATGACACTTTTGGTGGAAAAACAATAAATGTTTGACAAATTGTCAAAAAATAGAGTTTCAAAGCATATTGCAAATACAAAACGTAAGAAGAAAGGAAGTGACATTCTTTTTCAAATGGCTATATCGGATTTGTGATTTTTTTTACCCCCCAAAATATATTTTTTTATCGGAAAAATGTCCACATTTTTTTGTGAATTCGAAAAGTGATTACTTAAGCTCGAATATAAAAATAAGGTGACCGGTCCAAATCCGCGGAGGGAAAAATGGGGGTACCTTTTTGTCACAAAAGATGCCCCAAAAATGTTTTGCCCCCCCTCTTCCCCAGTGGTTTTCCCTTAAAGGGAAATAATGACCTTTTTCCACTAAAATGGAGTTAGCACTTGAAATCGCCAGACGAGATCAAAATATATTGTAAATTCATCACATTTTGCATGAAAACTTTCCTACCGAAAGATATTTCAAGTTAAAGTTGATAAGCGTTCCACACTTTTAACGACCGGTACTTGCACTATTTCTGACCTTTTGTCAAGTACTTTTGGTCCTCATCAAACTGCGGGCTTTTCCCGTATTGGTTTTTTACGCAATGGAGTGGACAAAATATTGTGCGTTCTGCTTGTTGTGATTATATGCCCGGCGATCTTCTAAAACTAACAGCGATTGGAAAAAGTGGCAATAAAATCGGAAGCTCATCGATGCACATCAACGCGGCATAGTTAGTGGTTGCGACCCTCAATTTTTGAAAATCGATTAATTTGTTTTCAACATTAGGAGTTGTGTATAGTTTGTCTGTGGCTGTATATAACACTATGCTTTATTTTATCATGAAAAATTATAATTTTTCCCAAAAAAACTAACGAACAATAACACAAAACTGGCAATTAAATCAGAAGCTCATCGATGCACATCGACGGCGACCTATTTAGCGTCGGCGATTTGTTTACAAAGTCATTGTCATGCTTCTCGGCGCACTTAACCATCTCGGCGCACTTGGCGAGTTGTTCCTGATTAGTATACCCAAGTCCCGTAGCAGGCTTTGTTAATGACGTCACTGGTGCCATTCTTGTGTAGCATTGCAAAGTATATCTGATTTCGAGTTGAAAGCTAATTAAAGACTTATTCAAATTATTGTTTTTAAGTTTGAATTTTCTTGTTAATCATTATTAAAGGTATTTTATCACTGTATTTCATAGTAGTTGACACTTCAGAAACTTGTGACGTAATAATATTGTATCCAATATGCATTTCCCTCACCTTTTGCTATTGTGGCGCAGTGCCGAGTGCTTTGCGAATACAAGTTTGCCTGGGGTTCAATTAATTCCGCTCTTATTTTATTCGAGTTGGTATAGTTTGCATGTTGTTGTTATTCATGACTTCTACTGATAGTCAGTCATGCATCACGGATTGCTTCACGGATCAGAGCGCTGCTCGAACGCACGCTAGTAGCGCTTTCGTTCTCCATGGCAACCAGGCGTGAGCCAATGAAAAGCCAGAACGTATTCCCTTTCTGGCTTTTGATTGGCTAACGCCTGGTTGCCATGGATAACGAAAGCGCTACTAGCGGGTGTCCGAGCAGCGCTCAGTTTGATCGGAAATGTCACAGAGCCTCCACAAATGCCGCACTCGATGTTAACAATGGTAGGGAAGGACGAATTTGTCAATGACCTTCATGAAGTACACAAGGTACTTGTTTTGTATTTTTTCCAAACTTACAACTTTGAATTTGGGAATAATTTTATTTAATTCTTAAATTTAAATAAAATAATTTTAAAAACATAACGGTAGCCTAAGAAATTGTTGCTAACAAAATCAAAAGGTCATTATTTCCCTTTAAAATAGGCCCTGCCACTACCTACTAGTCGCTACGACTTACTTGCTAAATGTAAGTGCGTCGTGAAATTCTCCGACGCTATCCCTGGCAGCGGCTGCCCTGCCGGCCGATCTCGGACACAACAACTCACCGGCACGTGTATTGGAACTGACCCTCTCTCGGCCGGCCGGTCCGCACCCTAATGCGGGCCGCACACTGCGTCATTCGGCGCGCGATATCGCGCAATAAAGCTGGTCCGGACGAACTTTTTCTGTGCTGAACACCGCGGAATGCCGCAGTGATATCGCGCGCTGAATGGCCAAGTGTGCGGCCGCCGTAAAGGCTGAAACACAACCAATTTTGCGTCACGCATGGGCAAATCGCGTCTTGCGTCTGGGCCGTCTCGCTCGAAAATCTCGTCTCGCACGCAAATCGTGCGGCAAAATTGACCTAGTCAACTCTCGCATGCGAGATAGATGTTACCTCGAGACCCGCGATTCGGGAGCGAGACATTGCCGCGAGTTCGCAGCGGAAACGCGAGATGCGAGACGAAACGCGAGCGGAAAGTGTCACGTGTATTTCAATGGGAGTTGCGAGACGCGATATGCGTGCGAGAGCTGTGTTTCAGCCTTTAGGCACAGGTCATGACTCATGGGCGGATACAGGTCGGCGAGAATGGTGGCGCTCCAAGGCATGACTACCCAGGTCATAGGCGGATCAAGCTCGTCGAGAAGGGCGGCCGGCATAGTGGATATTGGAATGCAAATTTGAATCGGATTCGGAATCAGACCCATCTGGCTCAGTATGAAATCGGAATCGATTCCGCTAAATTGAATCAAGCACAAGTCTGCAACTAAGTCACCATCCTCACCCTACGGGAGCCTTTTCTCACCTTCGCCCCACGGGGGGGGGGGGGGGGGGTCCAAACCAAGCAACATAGAGCAATGCGGTAAGAACCAGAATGTTGCCTGTCATGAGAGGAATCTAACAGTATGCGATTTGTAGGTTTCAGGTCAACGGGTGACCTTTCAGGTCAAGTGAATGACCTAAGATCGACCACGTCCAAAAACAGCGATTGTACAGGGCGCTTAGTATAACTTCCGAACGGAGAGAGATAGAGAGACACCGTAAAAGTAGTGTGATGCCTGTCATAAGGAAAATCCAAAGGCATCCCATATTGAGCATCTAGGTCAACTGGTGACCTTTGGGGTCAGGTCAATAGCCCTTTGGGTTCTGACATGACCTTGACGAAAAGGTCATAGGTCACGATCTATAAGTCCTATACACTTCACATTTGTATAGGATACGTATAATTGTTGTAAGCTCAACTACTGCAAATTTCAGCAAGATGAGCCGCATGTGTAAAAAGTTATTCAAAACCTCAAGGAGGGGGGGGGGTCGTTTTAGGACCCCGTAGGGTCCTAAATCCGTCGCACCCATAGGGCGAGGGCTAGAAGCATTTGCATCTTTTTCTCTCCACTCTTCCCCAGCAAAACACCTCCGCCCCCCCCCCCCCCACACACACACACATCACACGTCTGCTGGTGGGTCCCCGGGGAGGGTGGTCGCGCGGCGAGATGCGGAAGCCGGCACCGCGAATCGACAGACATTTCCACGCACCACACGGTCGCCGCGCCGCCGTTCGACGCTGTCGACGGCCGCGCCGGGATCGTCACCGCCTCGATTGCGCGGCGCGGCGCGCGCCACTTCAGTCACGATCTCGCCGGAAATCGCCACTAAAGAAGATTAGCTGCGCCATTAGCAGCATCCGAACGCATCAGCGTAACGAACATTGCCGCGGAGGTGTGGAAGCTTGGCGACAACGCCGGCGGCAGTGTGGCTGCTGAACGACAATCTCCCGCTGTGAAACAAAAAACAACAACATAAAGCTGAGACGGCAACTCAGGGAAAATATTTACTCTCAGAACACACTATCATTTACGTTATTTTACGTTGCGTGGATCGAACACGATTTTTGTTTTAGGAACTCACGCCCTGTCCTCGAAATGCTTAGGGGCAATTCTGTACGTATCCTATACCTACATCCATATAAGAAAAGCCGAGTCTGCGCCCGGCGGCGATTTTGACCGGTCAAGCGCGAGCCACCTGTGATGACCTTGACCGGAAATGCGCGAGCCACCTGCGATGACCTTGACCGGACTTACGCGAGACAGCTGCACCTGAGTGGGCGAGTCCGAGCAAACGGGCGCAATATTCGCTCCCACAATTTGACGCTGTGAGAAATGGAAAATCACACCATGACGTTCCCTGATTAATTTTTCGATCGACGGTACCATTAAGTCGGTGGTTTTATCCACAGTCCAGACCTCCGTCGATGGTTGGCACTTCCCCGCTGCTTCAGACTGGAACTACCTGCGCAACGAGTACACAGCGTGCCATACACTTCTCAAAATATATTACCACCCCGGCTGCTAGGAGCTTGGGAAAGAGTCCTTTCACTGTAAATGCTCTGATTGAAGCACCTCGCTGCTCGACAACTACAATAGCGAGGACCCCTGCACAGGTCATGCTATTCTGGTAGTACGCTTATTCTTTTCACAAGTACCGTGTGTGACGTACCAAGTCTCGCTAAGCTACTAAGTTGCTGAATAAATCATCCAGACACCAAGAAAAGCCGCTAATAAATTAAATTTAGCACCAACACGGGGCTGAAAATCGACCTCGATTATCATTTATCACTAAAGGGCGTTAAACCTTTTAAACACGTATTGCATAATTATCACATGAAACACTGGTATTCACTTCGGCATTTATTTGTGCGAATATGACAACGTACTTTGTACACGGTATGAGAGCGAACAAGTTGTGGTGAGATTATCGGGTGTGTTGATGTGATGCTATTATTTGGTATTAGTCGCACCTAATGAGGTTATCGAGCATCTATATATGGTCTATATCTGGCCTTTTTTATGGTTAGAAACGAGCATAACGTATTGATATTGTTACTGTGAAGTTAGCGATAATGAAGACCGAAAGAGGAACTAGCGCTATTGAGACTGATATCAGTAACTTTTGTACGGATCGAATATGACAAAAACGCAGATCTTATATTTTACCAACGACGCCAAAACATAAAATTAGTATACCGAAGACTTTGCAGATGGCTGGGGTGAGTTGGAACTTCACATCTCGAATACGTTCTGTTATCAAAACTGCAGTAATACAAGTTATTTGAATTGTGATGTTTTGTTCTGCCAATACGCTTCCCGTCTGAGCAGAGGAGGAACTTGTAGGAATACCCAAGCTTTTCTCGTGTCACATATGTCGTGCACACTGTGCTGCACCGAGTCACAGTGATATGTGCTGCACAGCCAGTGATATGTGCTGCACAGTCACGGTGATATGTGCTGGAAGCTAGCGAACAGACACACACACGGGCGTCAGGCAAGGCACACAACATAGCATGACATACCGCAGTGTTTCACAATAGTACAGTTCTCTTCACATCCCTCCTGTTACGAACACATTAAATCGCTAAGACGGGTAAACACAAAAACAAAAATGTTTCACTTAATTAAACAAATATAGCAGTGTAGTGCACTTCACGGCCGAAATAATTGGCTTCCAAACTGAGCATTGTAATGAGTAGGTACTTGGCATACAAATAAACGCATGTGCATAAGGTTCAAACATAATTAAAGGAAACCAGTCACTTTCACAATGGGATTATTAACTGAGATAGCAGTTTTTAAAGTCATGTCGAGAAATCACTGTCTTCTATGTTTGGTTGTAAAGACTCTCCTGCCGAATATAATTTATGTTTTGTCCTGTCATTCAGCGCTGTGTCGAAAAGCTTCCTATGGAAGCATGTGCTATAAAGGCAGCGTTACTGGACCAGCGAGCGAATCCTTCGCCACGGACGATATTGGTACGAATACCCCTTATTTACATATTCACAACGATTTGACAAAGTGACTGGTTTCCTGGCCGATGCACCCACCATGCATCACGATAACTAAATGTTCATGTTTTGCATAACTGCCATCGCCACTCAGATCTGGACCTCATACTGGACCCAGAAGCAAAAACGCTTTCACGACCGGGTCCCTCGAAAGTTTCAGACTCACATACCGTCATCTGGCTAGCATGTATGACTAGAAGTTCTTCAGAAACACTATTGCACCGTTGTCAATATCTGCAGCCTGCAGGGTGCAGGGCTGGCATGCATGTACCAGACCACCAGTTCAGCAACCAGCAACCTCGCCGGTGCGACGTCAAAACTGACATCACCATCATCAGTCTCGTAATACACACACACACACACGCGCACGCGCACGCGCACGCGCACGCGCACGCGCACGCGCACGCGCACGCGCACGCGCACGCGCACGCGCACGCGCACGCGCACGCGCACGCGCACGCGCACGCGCACGCGCACGCGCACGCGCACGCGCACGCGCACGCGCACGCGCACGCGCACGCGCACGCGCACACACACACACACACACACACACACACACACACACACACACACACACACACACACACACACACACACACACACACACACACACACACACACACACACACACACACACACACACACACACACACACACACACACACACACACACACACACACACACACACACACACACACACACACACACACACACACACACACACACACACACACACACACACACACACACACACACACACACACACACACACACACACACACACACACACACACACACACACACACACACACACACACACGTCACCGAGAAACCGTTTCTCTGAGGCGAGCAGAACCAATGCAGAACCAATGGTAGCAAGGCGGTTCACCAGTTTACTAGCGGTCGTCAGCTCTGCAGCTGTTGTCGCACGGCCACGGCACCAGCGGCTTGCGGACTGGCCAGTGGCCATCACCACTCCTTCGTCTCGTCAGTTCACAGTCCTCGCCACTGAGACTTTATGAACTCTGGACGTTTCGAGCTCTGGATCATATGAATCTCGGAGCACTATGAACGTCCCCCGCCTCTACCGCCGCAATACCAGGCTCCAACTCAACCTCCACTCCATCTCCACTCAACGGCATCGGCATTCAGCGGCGCAGCGCCATGAACTTCATCCTCTTCTGCTTCTGGCGCTGGTTGCAGAACCACACGCGTACGACGTTCTTCTTGAGGTCGAGCTTCTCCGCAATAGCGGCGACCTTCTCCCCACTCGGCCGCGGCTGCACACTGAAGTACGCCTCCAGCGAGCGCTTCTCGTCCGCCGCGATCGACGTCCGCTTCCGCTTCTTCTCGTCTTCTGGCAGGACGGAGGGCGCGGCCGGGTCGGCGCGGCTGTCGCGCGCCTGCGCCTCGGCCTCCTCCAGCCAGGCGTGCAGTACCGGCCGCAGCGCCATCATGTTGTTGTGGCTCAGCGTCAACGACTCGAACCGGCAGATGGTCGACTGTGAGAGGGCGCCGACGCCGGGCAGCCGGAGGACGCCTAGCGCGCGACCCACGTCCGCCTGCGTGACGCCCAACTTGATGCGCCGCTGCTTGAAGCGCTCCGAGAAGGCCTCGAGCTCGCGCGGGTCCGAGTCCGGGTCTCCGGCCGGGTGCAGCGGCAGGCTGAACATGACCGGGGAGGGGTGCGAAGGCGGAGGCTGAGGTGTGGCGCCGCCCTCGGCGGGCGCGGCGTACAGGCCCGGCAGCGATAGCGCGCTGGCGGCCGGACACAGAGGCTCCAGCAGCTCCAGACTTTCCAGACCGCCGGCCGAGCACGGCTGGAACGAGACACAGGTCAAGCCCGTCAGTTGTGGGCAGGCTAGCAGTTAGCACCTAACAAATGGAAGTCGCACGGTAATACACGATGTTGTAATGACTTGCTAAATATTCGCAAAATGAACCGAAACTCAACCGGCAACTGCGGCGCTCCAAAATGTTCCCGTTTTAAATGCCAACATGTTTTGTCGTGCCACCGAGTCTTTTCCGTCCGCCAATGGCCGTTTACCAACGCGCTGACGGTACGGAACCGCCCTGGACGAGAACAACAAGCGTTCCATCCAATCCCCCTCCGCTCATGTAGCGATAACAGTGCCGTTCCACAGCGAACACACCCATTCCAGCGTCATAAACGGGCTCCAATTTCAAGAGTGAAGGCGAATATTTCAGTGCTATCTACGCTGAAGTATGTGTAATGCTAGTTATTACGCTCCCTTTGCAGCTAATGTGCCCTCACATCATCCGGTAGCTGCATGGCTTGAGGTCAGGTAGACAACTGTGGAGCCTTCTTAAATTGTTTTAGCACTGCATTACCGAGGAATTTGTACACAATTTTGCGGTGCATTTCCTAAAACAAACTTAGCACTAGGCTGATAATAATATCTTCCAAATAAGCGAGGTTGTGAGTCAGTGAAACACAACAACGTCACCTCATGACTTATACAACTTTCACATCACAAAAAAAACCCAGCAATATCGAGGTAACATCGAGGCAACATCGAACGCCTCAACTTATATGTGATCTTAATCACGATCATTACCGAGCGGGCGCGAAGCGCCCGTGAGGTTTCTCAACAACTTACTAGACCAGTAAAACGCATTTTTGGGCGATGACCGAGCGAGCGCGCTCTGGTAAAGCTAAAACAGGTTTGAAATATGAAACGGTAAGGGAGCACACGTGGCAGTAACACAGTCATTTTAGTCCTCCAGAAAATTGCCAGGCCTCAATGCATGCCAACATAAAAATTAAGTTGTATTACATTGTTCATGATCTCCTTTCAAATCCGACAAAAGGGAGTACGTCCTGAGCGCTGCATGCTTCAGCGTATAAATTAATGCTTAGAATAATACAGCCATTTTTGATCAATAAATTTTTTGCAAGTTTTTTGTGTTCATTTCGATGTTCGCGTGTGCCAACTGCCACGCGCTGTGGTACCACCTCTATCAGAACGCACTATACCAAAAACAAAATTGATTTGATGGACCTATCCAATGGTGAAAACCCAATCTCAATCGGAGCAGTGGTTGCAAAGTTTTTAGCTTCCGAAAAGCGTCTGTATGGCCGGGTCGGGTCGGGTCGGGCCAGGTCAAATGTAAATTTGTCTAGTAAGTTGACGAGAAACCTCACGCGCCCGCTCGGTAACAAATTTACATTTGACCCGGCCC
Source organism: Chirona hameri (assembly GCA_036785665.1). NCBI lineage: Eukaryota > Metazoa > Arthropoda > Thecostraca > Balanomorpha > Balanidae > Chirona > Chirona hameri. The sequence goes on from JAXIVJ010000599.1 coordinate 43,041, forward strand.
GACCCGGCCATACAGACGGTTTTCGGAAGCTAATAACTTTGCAACCACTGCTACGATGAAGATCGGGTTTTCACCATTGGATAGGACCATCAAATCAATTTTGATTGTGTTATGATGCGTTCTGATAGGGGTGGTACCACAGCGCGTGGCACCCGCAGACGTCGAAATGAACAACAATCATTCTTGATAAAAAATGGCTTGATTTATCTAAGCATTCGTTTTTTATACGCTGAAGCATACAGCGCTCAGGACGTACTCCCTTTTGGCGGATTCGAGAAAGGTCATGAACAATTTTTTTTACAAACTTAACGAGCGAGCGCGAAGCGCTCGCTCGTCTTTCCGTGATATATGGGGAAAATCTGAATATGAGCGGCCCGGCCCGACCCGTGGCGACGCTATTGAGTAGCTTATATCTCTGCAACCGCACGTCCGATTGATAAGCGGACTTCTTTGCTTATCAGCCCCATCCAACCTACCCTGTTTGAGATCGGTGTTCACTCATGTGGGTGACTACCACTGCGCGTGGCACGTGCCGCGTGAGGGGTGGGAAAAGTGTTTTCTCGCAACAAAAAAATATGCAACGGCTGAGCCGATTGTGTTCAAATTTGGTGTGTGGTTAGGGACCTCTCAGCCGCCACTTTCCCACAAGTCAGGGGTGGGGTGCCTCTGCACGTGCGCACGTGCACACCCCTATTCTATATCTCAGGAACGGCTGAGCCGATTGTGTTCAAATTTGGTGTGTGGTTAGGGACCTCTCAGCCGCCAATTTTCCACAAGCCAGGGGTGGGGTGCCTCTGCACGTGCGCACGTGCACACCCCTATTCTCTATCTCAGGAACGGCTGAGCCGATTGTGTTCGAATTTTGTGTGTGGTTAGGGACCTCTCAGCCACCGCCTTCCCGCAAGTCAGGGATGGGGTGCCTCTGCACGTGCGCACGTGCACACCCCTATTATATATCTCAGGAACGGCTGAGCCGGTTGTGTTCAAATGCAGGCCGTGGTTAGAGACCTCTCAGCCGCCTCTTTCCCAAAAGTCGGGGATGGGGTGCCTCTGCACGTGCGCACGTACGCACCTTTTGTTTGTATCTCAGAAACTACTTGCCCTATCGAGTTGAAATTCACCATACATTTCCTTCGCGCTCGCTCGTTCATCGCCGACTACGGCGCCTTACTGATTTTTATGTTGGCATGCATGGAGGCCTGGCAATTTTTATGTGGGACTAAAAGGACTTAAAAGGACTATGTGTTGTACTCTCGTACCGTTTCATATTTCAAACCTGTTTTAGCTTTACCAGTGCACGCCCGCTCGGTCATCGCCCAAAAATGCGTTTTACCGGTATTAATCTTAATCGTGTCAATGCGATGTTATACGTGTCAGAGATGCGCAGTAACCCATTCACTGCTAATATTCACGCCTCACCTGTTGTTGTTTGATGTGTGTCTGCGGCTGAGACGTCTGAGGAGGCTGTCGGAGCTGCTGCGGCGGCAGCGAAGGCGCGGCACCGTACATCATGTCCCACACGGTGTGCGGCAGAGAGGCAGGCGGGGTGTGAGGCGCCGCCATCACCGTGTGAGCAGCACCGTACCCCATCTGATCAGGGTTCGAGTACGGCGGCGGCGGCGGTGGTGGAGCGCCGTGTCGACCCATGTCGGCCAGCGCCTCGGCCCGGCTCAGCAGGGCGTCGTTCAGGCCGCCCAACAGTGGACCCTGCGGTGGATAGGGCCAGGTCAGGTCAGTACGCACATGTCAACTAAAATAAAGACAAATGTTGTAGACGAAATATAATTGGCTGCGGCTCTAGAGGTGACATAATTCCACAAAGGTATGGAATTATTACGGTAGGTTGTGTTCCAGGAACCTACCTACCACATAGGCAGGTTCCTGGAAAAAGCAGGTAGACAAATTATTATCACAAAAACACGATCCCTATAAATATCATCAAACCCTACGCACCATGACTGGACGCACACGCAACGACGCCATTCCACCACTCGAAGCACCTAACGGAGACGTAATAACGGAAGACTTTGACAAAGCGACATTACTAAACAACCACTTTGCCGCACAGTCGACACTAAACATACCTGACACACACCAGCCCCCTCGAGACCCTAGCACAACGCCAGTACCCATTCTTCACTCAGTCACTACAGACGAACATGAGGTTCTGAAAATTATAAATTCGCTGAATCCCAACAAATCCACTGGCCCGGATGCTTTGCCCGTTAAATTCTTAAAAATAACAGCTCTCCTTATTGCCAAGCCCCTATCAGAACTATACAACAAATCGCTCTCTCTAGGAATATTTCCGAGCAAATTCAAGGAAGCGAATATGAGACCAATCTATAAAAATAAGGGATCACCGTCAGACTATGTGAATTATCGACCAATTAGCATTCTTTCCGTTCTCTCAAAAGTATTTGAAAAGGTTGTATACAAACAAATATACTCACACATCACCGAACACTCCCTACTCACTGACAAGCAAAGCGGGTACCGGAAACACCACAGCACAGAACAACAGCTATTATACCTCACGCACAACCTTTATAAATCACTGGATGCTGGGCGTGATTTTACTGCTGTCTATTTAGATATTTCAAAATATTTTGACAAAATTTGGCACAAAGGACTATTATACAAATGCAAACACGATTTCGGCATCTCAGGAACGGTTTTCGAGTGGTTAAAATCATACCTCAAAAATAGGAAACAACGGGTGTACATTAATGACACATTTTCGGGGACGCAAACAATTAACGCCGGATGCCCACAGGGCTCTGTGCTAGGTCCATTACTCGCACTCATCTATCTCGACGAACTTTCAAATAAGACGCAAAACGACGTATTATTTTTCGCTGACGACACAAGCCTATATGCCTCGCACACGACTGACCTTAGCACGACTCAAACCTCACTCCAACAAGACCTAGACGAAATTAGCAAATACGGTCGGGATTGGACAATCACCTTTAACACCACCAAAACTATCCAGCAAACTTTTTCTCTCAAACGCGACCACCAGCCACCAATACTCACCTTTGGAGGAGATACAATTCCACTACACAATAGTCACAAACATTTGGGAATGACATTCTCCAAAGATCTGCGCTTTCACGAACACATAAATGAAGTTTGTCACAAAATAAATAAAACTCTTGGCCCGCTATTCCCTATCGCCAAATACTTGCCACGGCCCATTCTCGACCAAGTGTACAAGACTTACGTCAGACCCCACTTTGACTACTGTGACACTATTTACGACGGACTCATAACTATACAGGACGCGACGAGACTAGAGACACTACCGAACAGAGCAGCCCGACTGACGACAGGAACCCTATTCAGGACACCTACGGACAAACTACAATCTGACTTAGGATGGGACAAACTAACAACCAGGCGACGTATTCACAGATTGACCCTCTACCACAAATTGCATGATCCCACGCATCACACACCTAACTATATTGTAGACATATTGCCGCGAACTCGTGCACAGGACACAAATCGAACACTACGAAACGCAACCACACATACACTAGGCTCGACCCATACTACCATGTACCAAAAATCATTTTTTATCACAACCGGAAAACACTGGAATCTTTTGTCTGACACCATGCGATGTCTTTCTTATGCTGCTTTCAAAAAAGAGATCACACAGCAGCTGGGACTGCCCTCTCCACCAAAGTTTTTTTACTGAAGGATCTAAAAAAGGAAACATCTTACACACAAGACTGAGGGCAGAAATGTCTCACCTAAACTCGCACCTATTTAAAGTCCATAGAGCTGACTCACCCGCATGCGCCTGCGGCCATCCAGACGAAAACAATAAACATTTCATTCTGCATTGTCCATACTACACACATCAAAGAAACATACTTTTTGACAGCATCTCTCACGCACTGGAAATTCCCTTCGCACAGATCTCACCAAACATACAACTTGACACACTGCTGCGCGGTACGGACCTGGGCGCCGGCTGCGGTGGGGTGATCGCCCGGCATTTCCAAACATACCTGTTTAACTCGCATCGTTTTGACCTAGTCTAACACCCCCACTTTGCCTGCGTGACCGGGGAGCGTGGTGGTTCCGTGGGGCGCGCGGGCGGTTAGCCGGCGCACTGTTTTGCTTGCACTGGTCGACTTCGTGGCGGTGGAACAGGATGACGTATTTGATTTGTTTATTAACAGAGCAGTGCCATGATTCAAGCACGATAGTGCTTTTGCACTGTTACTGACATATTTTTGCTTTATTTTGTATGTTTTAACAGCAATAAACTGATGATGATGATGATGACATGTATCGGTCAGGCGACAAGGACACTTCGATGGCAGCGAACTGCGATGTCAATTCAAAACTTATCAAGACTGCGAGGCCGGTTTTGTTTCACCTATCAAGCAAGTGGCGCAGGCAGGGGAAGGGGGGGGGGGGGGCAAAGGGGTCAGCTGACCCCCCCCCCGAAATTTCTGAGGGGGCCGCATCAAAAGGACCCGTATTCCCGAGGCAGGGCACGGTGCTGGAAAAGGAGTGATATGGGGCTCGGTCAGGACGAGGGCCAGGTCACAACAGGGACCGCTCCTGGCAAATTATTTGATACGGGACCCTTCCTGATAGGGGCCCGTTCCTGGTAGGGGCCCGATCGAGGCAGGGGCCGGTGCTGGCAAAGGCGTGATATGGGGCCCAGTCAGGACGAGGGCCCCGGTCACAACAGGGCCCGCTCCTTGTATTTTTTTTTAGACGGGCCCGTTACTGGTAGGGGCCCGATTAAGACAGGACACCGCTGCTGTCAAATGCGTGATATGCGGCCGGTCAGGTCTAGTCTCTGGCCAAAACTAGTGGCTAGAGCAAACATGAACTAAATGTATCCCTTTACAACTGAGAAATATGCGTTTTTGTTTTTTCCCATAGGGTTACATTGAAAAAGTCACGATTATAACATGACCTTAGGTCACCGATATAGAAAATCCGGTATATTGTAGTCCCTAATGACCTCATGCCGTGCCATGAGTTTCATGTCGCTCGATTAACCACTGTGGCCGGTGGTGCTACCATGAACTTGTTTGGTAGTCATGCCATTTGACCTGACCTGGTGACCTAACATGACCTGACCGGAACCCAATTTTTTGTAAAAACGTGGCTTAGCTATTCATTTCAAGTTGCTGAAAGTTTCAAGTCGATATTTCTATGCGTTTCTGATTATGGCAGAAAAACCAGGGGGGGGGGGAGCGAAAAACGCCCCCCTCCCCGAGCGCCTCCAGGGTTAATTCCTATTCCGTTCGCGAACGTAGCCTAGCGTAGTTTATACAGGACTGACGTCCAAAGGCTGCGACTTCAAAACCTGTAGGACATACATCTGGTAGGTTAGAAGGGAAAAAAGCGCCATAATTTGGCACAATTTCACAAATTGCCTCAATTTCCGAAGAGATAATTAATTCGTGCCCACTGGCAGATCCAGGGGGGGGGGGCATCAGGGGAAAATCCCCTCCCCCCACAGGAATCTGGGGGGGGGCATTCAATACAAGGTATCCCCCCCCCCCCCTCCCGCGCGTTCCCAATTTATCGTAAAAGCGTACAAATTGTCTTTGCAGCAGTGAAAATCCGGCTATCCAGTCAAAATCCGGAAAATTTCGCGCCGCTTCGCGGCATGACACAACTTTCGCAATTGCTTATACAAATTTGGAGAATGAATTCCATTAAGTATCTGGCAGAGGCTCTCCTTGACGGTAATTGCTGGTACTGGCGGATCCAGGGGGCATCAGGGGCAAATGCCCCCTACATGAAACTGGAAGGGGCATTCAATACAAGTATGCCCCCCGCGCGTTCCCTGCACTGAACGTGAAAAACAATGATCTTAAAAGAAAACTTCATGAAAACGGAAGTTTTTTCTCGAGTGATTGAATTTGAAGTTTGTGTGTATCCCTTTCTTTCAATGATAGACAAAACAGCGCAACTGATGCAATTCAAGCAGCCCGGTAACACTTAACCCGCGCCCCGCTGGGGAGGGAGGGGGGGGGGGGGGCAGAATCTGCCCCTCACGGATTTTCTCAATCACTTGAAAACTATGTATCAACAATATATCAAAAAACTATATATCAACGTCATACTTTCAGTACCTTATGCTGCATCAATTCTACGTCTTCTCACTAAATTCCACTGAAATTGATGCAGTGTTTTGGGAGATAATGACGTTTTAATGACGTCATGTCATTTTTGGTGGAAAAACGATAAATGTGTTAACCCGCGAGTCACTGGGGGGGGGGGGGGGGGCTTTTTTTTAGCCCCCCCCTTAGGAATATTAGGAATATCTCAATAACTAATGCAGATATCGACGCCAAACTTTAAGTACCTATCCGGGCATCATTTTTACATCTTATGGGAAAAATAAAAAATAAATCGTTGGATTTTTTTTTAGATATAGTGAATTTAGTGACGTCACTAAACACGATTTTGACACCAAAATCGGCTAAATTTTGCCAGGCCGTACAAATGTCGCATATGAAGAAAAATGCAATCGAAAAACGCTAAAAGGTAGAACATTTCAAGGGCTACAAACCGGCTATCTCGAAATTTCAAAACATTTGGGTTTTGACCCCAAAAATTTCCAATTGTTTTTTTTTTGTGTGAAAAAATGCTCACAAAATCAAATTTTTCAAAGATATTGAAAAAAACGGAATACATATCAGATAACAACATATGGGCAACTACCATACCAAATTTCAAAATGATATCATCTTTTTTTACTTTCATGGCATATAAAGTATGGGTAAATCATGACGTCATATTTTGAAATTGCGTTTTTTGGATTTTATTGACCGGATACAGACAAATAAATGCCAGCACTGTTTTCTTTAGATAAAACTGATATAGAAACATGCTTTTTTATTTCGATTTATCAATTTCAAATTTTGACCTTCAGTGAACTTGACCTGAACTTGACACCAACTTCACGTAAATGAAGTCAGGTGGTAAAATGACTACTACTATCGAATTATACGCGTAAAAGCATCCATAAACCATGTGCTGCATGACTTCGTAGATATTTTGTGTGTAGTGACCTTTTGTGACCTGACCTTGACCTTGATCTTTTCCAACAATCTCACTTTAGCTCATGTGGTTTATGTATCATACCTTTGACAGCACTTTGGGTGATTATAGGCACAATTGAAGGCCATGGATGGCAAGTATTGTCCATAAACTCAAATACCTCGATTTTGACGTTTGACTTCACCGTGACCTGACATGTGACCTTAATTTGATTTTTTTAAAGTTTGCGTTAGGCTTCTCTCATTGAGCGCTTTCGAATGCCGCCTTGCGCGTCCCGCTGCGATCATTGGTTCTGAAGATACCAGGGGGGGGGGGCTAAAAAAGCCCCCCCCCAGTGAGTCGTGTTACAGAATATACCCCAGTGACTGCCGGGTTAACAATTGTAGAAAATAGAGTTTTGAGGCAAATTGCAAACAAAAAAAAACGTCAAAAGAAAGGAAATGTCATTCTCTTCGAAATGGCTATCTCGGATTTTCGAAATGTTGTTTTTGACCCCCCCCCCCAAAAAAAACCCCGGAAAATCCAACAAAATGAATTTTTGGAAATTTGAAGTGAATTTCTTAACCCGCGCACTGCAGGGGTGGTTGATTTCCGCGCCCCCTCAGGTTTTTCAAAGATAGCGAAAAAACGGCGGCGCGCAGCGACGCTGGGTTTTGATACACCTGTTCGGACATCAATTGCGCACACTTTGAAGAGAAAAAAATGATCGGGTCATCTCAGGTCAGGTCACCAGACCAGGTCAAGTGACCCCACCACCAAAAATGTTTGCAGTTGTGCCAAAGCCAGAGTTTTGCACCGATCAGGTTGAAACTTACACGATGTCATGAGGGCATCAGTACTAACAATTCGTATCTCTCGGAATTTTGATATCGGTGACCTAAGGTCAGGTCAATTTCGTAACCTCCCCATAATAAGTCAATGGGGAAATATACAAATGCTTCCTATTTCAATGATATGCATGGTACTAGTCCAATTACTTCTGGATCATGTTATAGGATATTCTTGATGATCCAAGTGTAAGTTTTGTTCAGTGACCCCTATTGGGTCATTTGAGGTCATGCGAGGTCACCATCACTTTTTTGTCAATAACTCGACATAATGAAGATAGAGAAGTAAAACAGACATCAATGTGTTTGTCTCGTCGAGACACGTCTTCCCATATGCAACATGCCTTACTTGGGTCACCACTTGACCTTGACCTTACGTCAAATTGTTAAGTTGACTTAACAAGGTCACCATATATATCATTCAAAGCGCCTTGACAAGATAAACACAATGGCGTAAACAGTTTTCCGTTATCTTTATTAGGTAAAAAGTGAATAGCAAAAACGATTTAGCAAACAAACTCCATTTTTTCCTTTTTGACCTCTGGAGCCTAAAATATTGACCTGAGATCAAATCTGAGGACACCTTAGCGATTACAAATTTCACTGGCTGGCGTTTGCTTTTTTCCGTTTGTTTCTAACTATCATCGTTTCTGAGATATATGGGAATTTCTGGAGCGATGTCCTAAAACAGGAAAGAACTGGACAATTTGACCTTTGATGACCTCTGGTGACCTCAATTTTGACCTGACATAAAAAAACACTGAAATACTTTCGATAGAACATGTATGAAGCTATCAAATGCCTTTTTCCGCTTCTCGCTACGTTGCGTAGTTTTCGAGATCTCAGGGGAGAGGGGGCGAAATCACCCCCCCCCCCTGCAGTTCGTGCTCGGCGCAAAGCCCCTGCAGTGCGCGGGTTAAGGTCGAATACCAAAATAAGGCGACCGGCCCAAATCCGGAGAAAAAAATGGGGTAGCTTTTTGCCACAACAAGATGCCCCCCCCCCCCCCCCATCGAGAGGCTGGATCCGCCAGTGTTCGTGCCTAGAGAATATAAAGTCCCGTGTAAACGCGGTTTCTATCTACACTACAATTTGCGCATACGCATCTCAAACATCTATGGGCGTAGCCAAATCATATTGTAACGCTAACTTCACTGATTAAATAAAATGCTTAGCTATTTGGCACATGTTACGTTTCATCGTCAATACTAAAGATGTACCTAGGGACCGATGATTTTGAGTATCCAAGCCCACCAAAGACTATGGGTAGCAGATCTCCCGAGAAAAACAACTCTAGTTATTACGACGCTTTAATTTTTTGACGCGATCTGTTCCCCGTGCTTCCCTCATTTTGACCAAACTCCAGAAAGTCTGTGCGCAACTTCCAGACAGGAACTGGTTGACACCAGGCCCTGGATTCGTTGGTTATGCCTTCCCAAGTCATGCGCGAGACCGTCTCCACATTTGTTGCGATGCTGTATGTTGTAAAAATCAGCCATGTATCGCGCCAACTGATCACACATACCTGCTACGAAAATACCGTATCGGCTCACTACTACTGCGTGTTCTCATTGACCTTATTTCGTTCACTCTCGACAGTTGTACCGCACACCAGTAGTAAACGCACCTAAAATTCGCACATCAGTAGCACACGCAGTCACCTTACACGACATTGACAAGATAATAATAATGGCTCAGATCCCATGCTGTAGGGGGCCCGCTCAAAATCAAGTGAGCGAAATCCGCGAAGTTGTCTAAAAAACGGGTGGGGGCCCGCTCTTAGGGCTCTGACCCCCCTCCCTCCCCAAATGGAATCCAACGTGCGCCACTTAAAGGGAAATAATGACCTTTTTCCACAAACATGGAGTTAGCACTTGAAATCGTCAGACGAGACCAAAATATATTGTAAATTCATCACATTTTGCATGAAAACTTTCCTACCGAAAGATATTTCAAGTTAAAGTTGATAAGCGTTCCACACTTTTAACGACCGGTACTTGCAAGTACTTTTGGTCCTCATCAAACTGCGGGCTTTTCCCGTATTGTTTTTTTACGCAATGGAGTGGAAAATATATTGTGCGTTCTGCTTGTTGTGATTATATGCCCGGCGATCTTCTAAAACTAACAGCGATTGGAAAAAGTGGCAATACAATCGGAAGCTCATCGATGCACATCAACGGCGGCATAGTTAGTGGTTGCGACCCTCAATTTTTGAAAATAAATTCATTTGTTTTCAACATTAGGAGTATTGTATAATTTGTCTGTGTCTGTATATAACACTATGCTTTATATTATCATGAAAAAGAATAATTTTTCCCCAAAAAACTAACAAACAATAACACAAAACTGGCAATTAAATCGGAAGCTCATCGATGCACATCGACGGCGACCTATTTAGCGTCGGCGATTTGTTTACAAAGCATTGTCATGCTTCTCGGCGCACTTAACCATTGTGGCGAGTTGTTGCTAGTAGCGCTTTCGTTCTCCATGGCAACCAGGCGTGAGACAATGCAAAGCCAGAACGTATTCCCTTTCTGGCTTTTGATTGGCTGACGCCTGGTTGCCATGGAGAACGAAAGCGCTACTAGCGTGTGTCCGAGCAGCGCTCAGTTTGATCGGAAATGTCACAGAGCCTCCAAAAATGCCGCAATCGATGTTAACAATGGTAGGGAAGGGCGAATTTGTCAATGACCTTCATGAAGTACACAAGGTACTTGTTTTGTATTTTTCCCAAACTTACAACTTCGAATTTGGGAATAATTTTATTTAATTCTTAAATTTAAATAAAATAATTTTAAAACCATAGCGGTAGCCTAAGAAATTGTTGCTAACAAAATCAAAAGGTCATTATTTCCCTTTAAGCTCCTTATATTTAAAGCATACCCCAGCAAAGTCGCAACGACATCGCATGTGGAACACCGATGCGCAGAATGTCTACCGTGACGACATTAAATAACAAAGTCTCCGTCTTATATCAATTACGGGCATTAAGTGCATTAAGTTGCGATGTTCCCTAGAATCGCCGTGTCGCACGTTTTAATTGTGCAGACTTGCGTGTAAAACCATTCGCAAAGCAATGTTAGCCAAGCCCCAGCCTAGAGAGAAATAACAGGTCCTAACCATCTAACGGTCCTAACGGTCCTAACCGTCCTACCCGTCCTAACCGCCTAACGGTCCTAACCGTCCTAACGGTCCTAACGGTCCTAACGGTCCTAACGGTCCTAACGGTCCTAACGGTCCTAACCGTCTAACGGTCCTAACGGTCCTAACGGTCCTAACGGTCCTAACGGTCCTAACGGTCCTAACCGTCATAACCGTCATAACCGTCATAACCGTCATAACCGTGCATGCAGAATATATGACGAGTTGATGACACACTGGCGAATCCGAGCTGGGTCCAACGAGAATACGACCCTTCCAAAGGTGACAGAATACAAGCGACAAACTATATAATGGGCATGATACAAGACTGTGATTGGTGCTGACACAACAAGCGCCGACAGACCGCACGCTGTCGGTATCTTTGGAATCGGTGGACATTTCCGCTGCTCCGACTTCTGTTGACACCGGCTGACCTCGCCCGCTTGCCTCTACCCCATGCCGCGGTACAGGCCGCTGCGTCCGTCTTCCGACCGTCGTAAATCGATACAGCCTGATTGGTCCGCTGCCTCGGAGATGCCAGCCGTTATTGGTGGAGGCTGGGGACAGGGGGCGGAGCCGCGAGCAGATAACAAGAAAGGACTAGAACGGCCAAAACAAGTCCACCGGGAGCCTTCATCCCAGTGGCGGCGCCAGCCTTTCGTGACTGGTTAGGCAACGCTTCCGGGAATACCTAATGCTAGTGATGTCATTTTCCCAACAAACAAAATAATGACCGATTCCAAACCGATACCGACGCAAAAACCGTTGGGTATATTTGGTCATATTTGAAAGGGACAAATCTTGTGAGGTTTCGCATAAGTCATTAGTATTCCTACCGTACTTCGTTTTCGCCAGGGTAATAGAACAACGTTTTCGCGATTTGGACCGGCCGCCACCGAAACGCATAGTGTTCATGAGCTAGAAATATTATTGGCCATAACTTTGTCAATTTTCATCGGATTTCCAATTGAAAATAATACCGACACTCGTCCTGAAAAGGCACACCTTTTGAAGGGTGGCTCGTACCAGCCCCCACCAGTAACGGTTGGCAGCACTCGGGCGTTTGGGCGTTAAAAACCTACTACACCATAGGGTTCCCATGTTAAATTGATGATTTTCAGACGAGGCTGGCTCGTAATATATGGTACATATTTTAAATACGACTTATGGAACAGATAACTACAAACCTTAGCTACAACGTTTATATTTATCATTTTTCGATATTCCGGGCGTAAAGGGAATAAATGGGCTTGGGGGTTAAAAAACGTCGGAACGACCGCTGACCGCTTCCAAATGTAACTACAGTACTCAAATATACACTACTTCGACTACTACTTTGTGGTATAATTTAATATGACCGCTTCCAAATGCTACTACATGTACTGCAAATACACTACTTTGACTACTACTTCGTATATTTGCTGGCGTTTAATTAAATAAATAAAGATATAATCTATCAAAATACAAGTTATTGATAGCAAACAATACCTTTAATTTATAATAGACAAAACAATTACGATACAAATTATATCTTGTCTAATTATTTTGGGCGTTACATTCCTTATGTTCTACCCGTTGTTCTATTACCCTGGTTCGTACCGGTAGCTGCAATATTCTCCGCAATAGAAGCACACTAGTGCTAACCCGTCCGCTCCGCTGGACGATTAGCTGGCATCTCCGGGATGGAAGTATCCGCACCAATTCAGCACGTTAATTAAAGGGACACTCCCACCTCCCCAAAAGTTGTCAAATGTACGCCGCTTGTGGTGAAAAATATGAATTAATTTCTGCCGAACACGATTATGACATTTGTTTCTCGCAAACAGTGCTCAATTTCATAAAAAAATCAGTTTTAATATTTGGGTTGGTGACGTCATATTGAGCTCTAGAGAGGTATACAGAAATCCTTTACGCTGCCAAAGTATGACACAATTATTTCGAGACAATTCTGACGCTTTGAATACAAAACAAACCAATTACCAAACCATTTGAAACACGCAAATATATCCAAGTCTAACCTTAAAACAAGTTGACTATCATCACCATTTGGTAAAGAGAGGTGACGTCATCGGCTTTAGACCCCTATTCAAATACACGTGGGGTTTATTCGTTACAATTGTCAAGACCAAGCCCGAATTTCTTTTTGATTAGACCTGTGCGATTGTTTTAACTGCTACCCTATTTAATTTCAATGCAAATTCAACAATATGGCTATCTCATTATTCTCAACTCAAAACTAATGTTAAGGTGGGAGTGTCCCTTTAACTGGACTGGAACTACTGGCGGATCTAGGGTCCGAGAATGGGGGGAGGGGATAAAATTTCGCTCCGCTTCAGCAGCGAAAAGTTATTGACCGGGGGCGGGGGGGGGGGGGGAGTCGGGTCGTCAACGCGAAAAATCGTTGAACGGGGGGGGGGGGGTAGTGGTGTCGGGTTCTCAAAGAGAAAGTCATTGAACGGGGGGATTTTTTTCCTAATTATCACCTCTTACTGCCAATGCAGGAACACGCGGGGCGGGGGACATCCTTGTATTGAATGCCCGCCAATTTTACCCCTTCTGTCGCTTGCAAACATTTTTTTTTGTAGCTGAGTTCATGCTTGATTAGTTCGACATTTCCAAATATGCGAATCTTGATTAGTTGGAAATATCTGATCTGATCTTGATAAATATCTGATCTTGATTAGTTGGAAATGCTAAAAATTGTGAGACCTCTACTCATAGCACCCATAAAATGCACCGGGATAAGCACCTAAGCATGGTGCAAAATGGGTGTCAGATTTAAAATTGGTACCTGAAATTACTTGAGTCTGGATATGACCTGAGGCCAAAGTAGCCATCCCAAGCTATAGTAATTTAAAATAACCTTGACAATGCAAAATATTAACTTTACCTACAAATTCACAAAGTGTGAATTTTATTTGGCTACATGTTTACAGGGAAAAGGAAAACACCGATACCCAAGTCCCAGTCACAATTCCTCAAATACTGTCGAAATACGTTCCACGCACGCTATTCAGCGCTATAAACTTTGGCGCCAAAACGCGACGTTTTTAAACTTACGTTGGTTGCAGGAGTCGCTCCAGATCGAAAATAGCGCCAGACCCGCCACGCATATTTGGAAATGTCGAATATAAAGTCAAGCCCCATCATACTTGGGGACAGTGGCGTACCGAGTATCAACTATCAGGTCATGCAGGTCACGACCTGGTCCTTTGGACCCGAGGCGCCCATGCAAAGCTGGCGCCCCTCCGATCAATCACGACGCCCCTCTGGCCAGTGACGGCGCCACTCCGGCCAGTGAGGACGCTCCCTCGGCCAGTGACGGCACTCTTGTGGCCTGTGAGGGCGTCCCCTGCCATAGGCGGCGCCTCTCCGGCCCGTGACAGCGCCCCTCCGGCTAGTGACCACGCCCCTCCGGCGAGTGACGGCGCCTCTCCGGCTAGTGGCGGCACCCCTCCGGCAAGTAACGGCGCCCCTCCGACTAGTGACTGCCCCTCTTTGGCGAGTGACGGTGCGCCTCCGGCCAGTGACTCTCCTTCCGCACGGTGCGGAAGGAGAGGCGCCCCCCCCCCCCCCCCCACCTGTAAAATTTCACCAATATTGGTGGCGGCCCTGTCGATCGGGTGGCGCCCCTCAAGGCAATGACCTGGTCCTTTGTTAATGTTTGCGTACGCCACTGCTTAGGGAGTCATAAGTCGGTCAACGCTCAAGATATCACTTTGACATTTGGTTTGAGCATCGCCCATACTTGGTTCTCTAATATATATCCCGGCCTTTTCATATGATTTGATATTTTATATGATTTTATGAAGACAAACAAATTGGAGAAAAAAATCCACCAAAATTTCCAAACATGTTCAAGAACCGGAATATATATTGGAGAACGAAGTATAGACAATACCCACACCGAATTTCAAAGCAATATCTTTAGTTTTGGGTGAATTATGGCTACTTAAGTATGATGGGTATGGATTTTGTATTCGACATTTCTAAATATGCACGCGCCACTTTCCTTCCTGCTACCAAAATGCTTCAAAATAGAGGAAACACGAACGAGGAAAAAAATAACTATATTTTTGTCGCAAAAGGTTATTTTTCGCAGTTAGTACCCATTTTTCATCGCCAGTTTCAGCGGATTTTGAAGGAGGCTAATTTCTATTGCCGCCCCTGTCGAGCGTGGGATGGGAGCATTTGCTTGCGCCGCTTTAAGCGCAAATGGTGAGGCCTACCATTTCTGCCAAAAATACTGGCGATATACTGGTCCTAGCCAAGACTTTTAGCCAAACACTTTGGCTTAAGCTGGCTAAGGGCCGCAGTGTTCTGAAATTGGGAAAATTACTGCAGATGGTCATGCATTTACCAAAATAGTTACCTCCCAAAATACCTCTTTACCCGCCATTGGCGGGGGGAGGGCCCCCCCCCCCCCCCCCCCCCCAGTGACGGACTTTCGCAATAGCTCAGAAACCAATAGCGCTATCAACGTGAAACTTCAGGTACCTTCTACATCAATTATACGTCTTCTGTGCGAAAATAAAGAAGTTTTGTCCAAATTTTTCGAAATATAGCGAATTTAGTGACGTCACTGCACACGAGTTTGACACAAAAATCAGCTAAACTTTGCGAGCCCGTAGAACTGCCATATTTAAAGCGAAATGCAATTTAAAAAAAAACGCAAAAAGATAGCAAATTGCAAGGGCTAGAAACAAACTGGTTATCTCGGATTTTTTTTTAAAATTTTGGTCTTTGACCCCAAAAATAAAAATAGAACTATTTTTTTGTTGAAGAAATGCTCTCAAAATCTACATTTTCAAATATTTGCAAAACTCCGGAAAATATGTTGAGAAACCACATGTAGACAATACCCAAACCAAATTTAAAGGCAATATCTTTATTTTTGACTGACTTATCGCTCCCTAAGTATGTGACTCAGACTCAGACTGTATACTCATGTGTACTGTGAGCTAACTCATGACGTCATATTTTGAAATTTCGTTTTTGTTGTCTATTATTGGCCAGATGCAAACAAATAAATGCCAGCATTGTATTTATGAGACAAAACTGGTCTAGACACATGCCTTGTTTATTTATATTGATCAATTTCACATTTTTACCTTATTTGACCTGACCTTGACCTTATATGGTGTCAGATTGTGAAAATGACTGCTACCATCAAATTATACTTGTAAAATAACACATACAACATGTGTCGCATGGCTCTCGTAGACCTGTGAACTTTTGTGACCTGACCTTGACCTTTGCTTACAATTTCACTTTTGCTTATGCGGGATATGTACACCTTTGAGAGCACTTTGTGCGATAATAGTCGCAATATAAGACTTTGGATGGAAAGTATGGCCCAAAAACTCAAATATCTCAATGTTATCTTTGACGTGACCGTGATCTGACATGACATGTGACCTTATTTTGAAAATTTTGTATATGCTTTGGATGTGTCTCGTTGAGATCTTTCGATTGCGGCCTTGCGTGTCTCGCTGCGGTTATTGGTTCGGAAGATAACCAGGGGGGACGCCCCCCCCCCCCCAGCCAATGGCGTTCGGCTGAGACCCCAGCCAATGCCGGGTTAATTTGAAATAGTTACCTCCCATTCGACGGGCCCGTATCAAGAATATGCAAGGACCGGGCCCTGTTGTGACCGGGCCCCAGAGCACGTCTTTGCCGGCACTGGGCCCCTGCCTCGATGGGGCCTGATCAAGACCGGACCCTACCAGGAACGGGCCCGTGTCACCAGAACGTGACCGTATCAAGAATTTGCAAGGACCGGGCCCTGTTGTGACGGCCGACGGGACCCTCGTCCTGACCGGGCCCCATTTCACGCCATACGAGTAGACATTAGACAATACAGACTTGACATTACGGGTTAATGTGCACGATCACAACAATTTCGAGCGGATTATAATTTACAACTTCAAGCGTTGAAGCTTTCGACGCACGCTGAACCGAAAACATCAAGAAAACACGATGAACTGAAAACATAGGATGATGTCACACATAAGTAATGACCATGCTGGCAGTGACCAGGACAATCTACGGCATTGGAGAGCTACACACGACAATGGTTGGCGTTCCAACACACAGGAAAACAACCATAACACCACCCCCACTCACTAGCACTCGTCCCCCGAGCTGTGCTAGTCCCCGAGCTGTGCTTAGTCCCCCGAGCTGTGCTAGTCCCCCGAGCTGTGCTCAGTCACCGAGCTGTGCTAGTCCCCCGAGCTGTACTAGTCCCCCGAGCTGTGCTTAGTCCCCCGAGCTGTGCTCAGTCCCCGAGCTGTGCTTAGTCCCCCGAGCTGTGCTCAGTCCCCGAGCTGTGCTAGTCCCCCCGCTGTGCTTAGTCCCCGATCTGTGCTTAGTCCCCCCGAGCTGTGCTAGTCCCCCGAGATGTGCTCAGTCACCGAGCTGTGCTAGTCCCCCGAGCTGTACTAGTCCCCCGAGCTGTGCTTAGTCCCCCGAGCTGTGCTCAGTCCCCGAGCTGTGCTAGTCCCCCGAGCTGTGCTCAGTCCCCGAGCTGTGCTTAGTCCCCGAGCTGTGCTTAGTCCCCGAGCTGTGCTTAGTCCCCGAGCTGTGCTAGTCCCCCGACCTGTGCTAGTCCCCCGAACTGTGCTAGTCCCCGAGCTGTGCTTAGTCCCCCGACCTGTGCTAGTCCCCCGAGCTGTGCTCGTCCCCCCGCTGTGCTCAGTCCCCCGAGCTGTGCTTAGTCCCCCGAGCTGTGCTTAGTCCCCCCGCTGTGCTCAGTCCCCGAGCTGTGCTCAGTCCCCGAGCTGTGCTTAGTCCCCCGAGCTGTGCTTAGTCCCCCGAGCTGTGCTCAGTCCCCCGAGCTGTGCTTAGTCCCCCGAGCTGTGCTAGTCCCCGAGCTGTGCTCAGTCCCCGAGCTGTGCTCAGTCCCCCGAGCTGTGCTAGTCCCCGAGCTGTGCTCAGTCCCCGAGCTGTGCTCAGTCCCCCGAGCTGTGCTTAGTCCCCCGAGCTGTGCTAGTCCCCGAGCTGTGCTCAGTCCCCGAGCTGTGCTCAGTCCCCCGAGCTGTGCTAGTCCCCGAGCTGTGCTCAGTCCCCGAGCTGTGCTCAGTCCCCCGAGCTGTGCTAGTCCCCGAGCTGTGCTCAGTCCCCGAGCTGTGCTTAGTCCCCCGAGCTGTGCTTAGTCCCCCGAGCTGTGCTAGTCCCCGAGCTGTGCTCAGTCCCCGAGCTGTGCTTAGTCCCCCGAGCTGTGCTTAGTCCCCCGAGCTGTGCTCAGTCCCCCGAGCTGTGCTTAGTCCCCGAGCTGTGCTTAGTCCCCGAGCTGTGCTAGTCCCCGAGCTGTGCTCAGTCCCCGAGCTGTGCTCAGTCCCCCGAGCTGTGCTCAGTCCCCCGAGCTGTGCTAGTCCCCCGAGCTGTGCTCAGTCCCCGAGCTGTGCTTAGTCCCCGAGCTGTGCTTAGTCCCCGAGCTGTGCTAGTCCCCCGACCTGTGCTAGTCCCCCGAACTGTGCTAGTCCCCGAGCTGTGCTTAGTCCCCCGACCTGTGCTAGTCCCCCGAGCTGTGCTCGTCCCCCCGCTGTGCTCAGTCCCCCGAGCTGTGCTTAGTCCCCCGAGCTGTGCTTAGTCCCCCCGCTGTGCTCAGTCCCCGAGCTGTGCTCAGTCCCCGAGCTGTGCTTAGTCCCCCGAGCTGTGCTTAGTCCCCCGAGCTGTGCTCAGTCCCCCGAGCTGTGCTCAGTCCCCGAGCTGTGCTCAGTCCCCGAGCTGTGCTTAGTCCCCCGAGCTGTGCTTAGTCCCCCGAGCTGTGCTCAGTCCCCGAGCTGTGCTTAGTCCCCCGAGCTGTGCTTACCGTGGTGTTGAGCAGTGACCGGCGGCCGGTCTCGTGGTGTCGGTACCCGGCCGGCGGGCTGTAGTGACCGCCGCCGGGGAAGCAGGCGCCGTGGCCGACCGGGCCCCGCTCGCCGGCACCGCCGTACATCCGACACGGCGACTCCGAGGCCAGCATCGCTGCCTGTGCCTCGGCACGGTCCTCGACCTGGTCACTCACACTCGCTCACACGTCGTCACTCAGTCCTGGTCTCAGCCACTCAGTCCTCGGACCCCCACATGCAATCGCACATGGTAGCTAGCCTCGCCCTGGGCCGCGCGCAATCTTGATGCCACTTCCGAACCGCACCGTTGCCAAGTCACCACCGAACACCTCTCAAGTCGCCAGTCCTCACGTCCGATTTCAGTCCTCACGTCTGATTTCAGTCCTCTCAGCGTGTGCCTCCCAGCGGGGTCGGCGCTGTTCCCGCTGCCGATCGCCACACACCACTGTCCGCACACTGTCACCAGTCAGCCCACCTGTCCGGCTGGCGCACGCCGCCCCGCCTATTACGCCCCCACGCCCCTGCTCCGACGGGCAGGTGAGCGCCAGCGGCACGCTGTCCCCCACCGTGTCCACCGGCACGGCTCGCTCGCCTGTGTCGCTGCCGCCACGGCCGTCATCGCCGCCACCGCCGTCACCGCCGTCACCGTCGACGCCATGACACGCGGGTCGTCGGCGCACGCGCCGCGCCGCCGTCCATTTTGGCGTCGGGTGAGTGGCGGACGGATTGCCGCGGCGATAGCGGCTATCAGATGACAGCGAGCTCATTACACCGCGGCGGCGGCGGCAGTCGGCAAGCGGCGGTCGGTCCGCAAGCCGTCCCCCCGCCGCCCCCGGACCCACTGCGGCGGCGGCCCGTCCCCCGCACCCACCGGGCGTTGGCGGTCGTCCGTCCCCCCGCCGCCCCCGGACCCACCGGGCGGCGGCCAAGTGGCTGGGGAGTCGTTCGATGACACGGCACGCCCGCTGTCGCCTGATGCGGGGCGGGGCTGGGAGGCAGAGCTACCTACTGTCGGGATAATACACCACTCCGCAGTCAGCCCGCCCGTCCGCCGTTGATCTTCATTATATCGATACCCGGCGTGTGTGCTGAGCCTGAGGGCCCAGTGGAGTTGGCCCCTCAGCTCGGGGACTCTCCAGGCACTGTGCTCCCCCACAGCTACGGCAAACGATGTCACCGTGACACTACTCATCTACACACTGATGTGCAATGTGCACCACCAGACAGTTCTACGGCAACGTCACTGATATATCATATAGCCGATGAAACTAATTGTTTAGATCGGTTGGTGCCCTAGTGAACCAGGCAAGCCCATCGTACATCCACCTTTTACACACATAATTCGTATCACATTTGATGACGCAGGGAACGTCATGGCATCGTCTGCGAAGCTCGTTGCCCGGCGGTGAAGATCAAAGACGCATGAACAGAAGCACCCCTCCACGGCAGTGTCACAAAATTGGTTGATTTGGGTGGGAAATGACGCCCAAATGTGAATAATTTTCCACTATCACTCCCATTTTAGGAGTGGACTTTCCACTCCCAAATTAAAAATACATGATTTCAACGAAAACTACTGCTTTTCATATTCAAAACAGAAATCAATATTGTTCCATTTTCTACATAATTTTTCACTCTCGTGGTCTTTTTTACTCAAATTTTCCACTCTGACACCCAAGTAAAAATTGAATTTTGGGACACTGCTCCACAATCCCGGCAAGTAAAGGAACAAGCCATATCGCTCCACAGCATATCGTTCTGCTCCTGATCACATTAACAGGGCAAACGCTCCGCCGCGCCCCGATGCCATCTCTCGACATCGGGTCCCGGGGGACGCGGGGAGGCCGCCCGCCGCCCCGACACGGCTTCATGAAAGGCAAACATTCGATTACACTTGATTACTCGGCGCGTATGAGGCGGCTGATTGTCGCCGCGACTCGGAGCGTCGACTAACGACTGGCTGCCGCGGCTGGAGCCGGCGGGACGGCGGCGGCAATCAGCCGCCGGTGCGGGCTGCCCCGCTGCCACGCGCCGCACTGACGGTGAATGGTGGCACTGAATGGTGACGGTGAGCGGCCGGCGTGGGGCCGTCATTAGCCATGTATTGTCAATGACACGGCAAAGCTATGCATCAAAGTGGCGTCGAAACGACGGAGCGTCTGCCCACGCACGCACAGCACATTCCAGACGAAGCAATGAGATAGGATAGCAGGCACTAGCACTACAGGTGTGAGCATTTCACCTTCGGCATAAGTATTTGGTAACCACCAACAAAGTTATCATCACCTCCTTTTCGACAGCAGAGCTTCGGCATGTTCTGACTCACACAACTGCCGGAGATGGGGCTGATCACACGCAACCATGACTTTTCCGGAGACAAGAGGTTACTTGACGACTAAATCGCTCCACTGCAGCGAATATAAGCAACACCAACGCAGGATGGCATGTTTAGATCACTTCGACCGCCAGCACAATTTGCCGCTTCCCGAAACCGTTCACATTTAACAACCACAACGGTGTCACAGCAAAAGCGGCTGCCCATTTTACGACCGTTAATTGGTACGGGGCAGCTGTAATGGTGTCGGCGCCCACAGTACCCCCGCTCTCCAGTACCGCCGCAAATCAGCGCTCAGCGCTCGCGGCCGCTTCCGGCGGATATCCGGTGTGGTGCAGCCGAGCCGCTCAGCTGGAGCGTCCACGTGCCACAAAAAGGCAGCCCTCACCCCCTCCCCCTCCCGCCGACTGTCACAATCAGTCCAGCGCTGCCGTCCGCAGCCGGCTGCTCCAACTATTGATTTTAGTGGCGCGCGGATCGAAACTGGACCTCACGGCGTAGTGTAGTGTCAGGCGATAGTCCCCGCGACACGTTTTGGAAGCGGGTGACGCCACAGCGTCATGCGAAATGCATGGCGTGATGACGCGATTCGGACTGATTAATGTAATACAAAGTTCCAGAGTTTCACAGGTTTGGTGACGCACGGTGACGGTTGACGACATTTGATCAAGCTGGATGACGAGCTATTCAGTATTCACAACAGTCATCAACGCTCTTTATGGATTGAACTATCAAACTATGCTCTCTCGTGGTGGTTTCCTCCTTATGGCGCCTAAACTATTTAGCTATGTGGCGCCCATAACAATAAAATAAACGCACAGCCGGGAAACGGAGCAGTTAAGGCGGCCGCACACTAGGCCATTCGGCGCGCGGAGGTCGCGATATCACTACGACTTTCCGCGCATCTTTAGCGACTTTCCGCCTTCGCGTCAGCCGAAACGTCAAAAATCGCGGACGAATGTCGTCGGCCGGCCATCTGCGGACCGGCGGAAAAAAAGCTGATTCGAACGAGCTTTTTTCCGCGACTGAACGCCGCGGAGCCGCGAACAACAAAATTGATCAGGCTAACAGTGGTGAATCTATGCAAGACAGAGATCCACATTTTGCACAGCATGCTCTTGCCGCTGTGAAATTTATTATGTAAAAGTTTCGTGGTTCTAAACTTACATCTTCGTCGAAAAATGGACATCATTAATTTACCTTGTGACAGACTGTAGGCACAGGTTGCGACATGCTGTATGTCGGCGGGGCGGAATCTCGCGAGCAGACAGCGCCGAATCCGCCGGAACAAGGACGATATTCAGCGGTATCGACGCGATTTTCCGAGGCGGAATGTCGCAGTATATCGCGCGCCGAATGGCCTAGTGTGCGGCTGCCTTTAGGTGGCAAACAAACAACTGCACACGTAGGCCTCAGAAAACATCAGGGGAAAACAAAAACACGAAAAAGCAGCATCACGGCGCTGGCAAACAAATCATAAGGAACAGTGTAAGTAAGAGCTCGAAAGGCGTGAGTGACGCAAAGCGAGCTAGCGCTGGGAAGGTGCGGTAGAAACATTTGAAAACATCCAAATTGGGCAATCAGGAACGAGAAGCTGGCGAGCAATCACAGAAACAGAAACTATGTGAGACGGGAAACGGAGCCAGGTGGGAAATGCGACACGAATACAAACAGTCAGTTGACACGAATGGTGCGTCTAAGCAGGAGCGTAGAAGACAGTAAAACCAATGCGAGTCACGAATGCTACAACTTGCTCGAGGTGTCTGGAGTGTTCACCTACTAGCTCGCTTACGATGCAAGTGATATTTCGTTCAAAGAGTTTTTTTTGGGGGGGGGGAGGGGGGAGGGGAGGGGTTCCCGTCCACACAGTAGTCCAGCCTATAGCTATATGCCGCCTGGGTGGGGAGGGAACCACCCCCTCCCAAGCGGAGAACCGAATGACCTGCGCCAGTAGCCAGACTCGAACCCGGAACCGTCGGATTCCGAGTCCAACGCTCTACCAACTGAGCCACCCGACCCCCCCCCCTTCCAAAGTGTGCAGCGCGCTCGGCCACGAGTCCTCGGCACGCAGTGAGAACGTGTTGGGACACTCGGTGGGTCCCCACAGCGCGGACATGCCACATTGAGGTCTGCGACAGTCGTTTATACGTCATTTGTAGCGACTCTTTAAGCAGCTTGGTAGCACTATCACCGCATCCCATTGTACAAGATTAAAAGGAAATAATGACCCTTTCCCACAAAAATGGAGTTAGCACTTGAAATCGCCAGACGAGACCAAAATATATGGTAAATTCATCACATTTTGCATGAAAACTTTCCTACCGAACGATATTTCAAGTTATAGTTGATAAGCGTTCCACACTTTTAACGATCGGTACTTGCAAGTTTTTTGGTCCTCATCAAACTGCGGGCTTTTCCCATATTGCTTTTTTACGCAATGGAGTGGAAAATATATTGTGCGTTCTGCTTGTTATGATTATATGCCCGGCGATCCTCTAAAACTAACAGCGATTGGGAAAAGTGGCAATACAATCGGAAGCTCATCGATGCACATCAACGGCGGCATAGTTAGTGGTTGCGACCCTCAATTTGTGGAAATAGCTTCATTTGTTTTCAACATTAGGAGTTTTGTATAATTTGTCTGTGGCTGTATATAACACTATGCTTTATATTATCATGAAAAATAATAATTTTCCCCAAAAAACTAACAAACAATAACACAAAACTGGCAATTAAATCGGAAGCTCATCGATGCACATCGACGGCGACCTATTTAGCGTCGGCGATTTGTTTACAAAGTCATTGTCATGCTTCTCGGCGCACTTAACCATTTGTGGCGAGTTGTTCCTGATTATATGCTGAGAAGCGGGCATCGTCAAAGGCTATCATCCCATATTCCCGTTTAGTATACCCAGGTCCCGTAGCAAGCTTCGTTAATGACGTCACTGGTGCCATTCTTGTGTAGCATTGCAAAATATATCTGATTTTGAGTTGAAGGCTAATTAAAGACTTATTCGAAGTATTTTTTTTAGTTTGAATTTTCTTGTTAATCATTATTAAAGGTATTTTAACACTGTATTTCATAGTAGTTGACACTTCAGAAACTTATGACGTAATAATATTGTATCCAATATGCATTTCCCTCGCCTTTTGCTACTGTGGCGCAGTGCCGAGTGCTTTGCGAATACTTGCTTGCCTGGGGTTCAAATTATTCCGCCCTTATTTCATTCGAGTTGGTATAGTTTGCATGTTGTTGTTATTCATGACTTATACTGATAGTCAGTCATGCATCACGGATGCTTCACGGATTGCTTCACGGATCAGTTTGATCGGAAACGTCACAGAGCCTCCACAAATGCCGCACTCGATGTAAACAATGGTAGGGAAGGACGAATTTGTCAATAACCTTCATGAAGTACACAAGGTACTTTTCTCCAAACTTATAACTTTGAATTTGGGAATCATTTTATTTAATTCTTAAATTTAAATAAAATAATTTTAAAACCATAACGGTAGCCTAAGAAATTGTTGCTAACAAAATCAAAAGGTCATTATTTCCCTTTAAAGTACTTAGTACAATATTCGTCTTACCTCATTACATAACTTTGGAAAAACGGTCAACCTGTGCTGGATTCCAAGCCATGTCGGAATCAGCGGAAATGAGAGTGCTGACAAAGCTACGAGACGTGCTGCGGGAGCACCCAGTACTCGCAGTTTTTTTTTTAACTACCAGCTAGAGACTATTATCAAGTCATATTCAGTCACATCCAAAACAAATGGCAACGCAGGTGGGACAGGCAGTCGCATAACAAACTGAGAATATTAAGCCAAGGCTAGGAGTTTGGTCGTCTTCTTTGCGGGACCCAGGCGACATGAGATTGCGCTCTGTCGCATAGGTAATGGCCACACCTATGCGACTCACCACTACTTGCTATGTGGCGAGGTTAGGCCGGGCAGATATCAACTCAGCGATCCTAATTCTCTCCGACCAGGCTCTGGCCGAGCCTACTGTCCTATATGCGCTCTCTGCACACCTGCAGCCCAAATGTGCGATACCTTTCTCTCCCTCGTGCCTACCGCCAGAAAGACATACCTCGCAGAGCCGATCGTGGAGATAATTGAGGTCCCGCTCAACACCATGTCAGCAGGGGCGCAACCACGCCCAAAAAGGTGGTACAGACACATTGGCGTTGGGGGGCGCCATCGCCAAAAACGCAATATCACAAATGTGTCCTTCGGTATTTGGAGATTACTCCAATTCCTTAGGTGTAGGTACATACATACATTGGCATCGCCAGGATTTCTAGGTTGGGGTGGAATCTGTGTGGCAGACGTGAACACAGCAGACGTGAACACAGAACACAGCAGGGGACGGATATCCCCCCTTAGGTTTTTCGGAAATAGTGGAAAACGACGGCGTTTCGCACCGCCATTTTTGGCAAAACTATCCGTTGCCTAAATCCTGTTATTTTGTTTTACCTCGCGTCTTCTCAGATCAGGTTACTAGGTCAAGTCTAGTGATCCTATCTAAAAATATAAGGTCGTGCCGCAGCCAGATTGTTTAACCGATCAGTTGGACACTTGGATTCACACTTGGATCAGGGGATTTAATCAGGTCATAAATACCAACAATTCTGCTATTTCGGATAATGTTTATATCGATGACCTAAGGTAAAGTAGATGTTGTGACCTCCCAATTTTAGGTCATTAGGGAAACATACAAATGCATATAAATCCCCAGGAAAGGGCTAAACTTTCACAATGCTCACCAGACTCACGAATCTTTTGCAAAATACAAAGATCCATGTGACATTTTTGTCCTGCAACCTCCACGAGGTACAATCTATTGACCCAGAGGACATGCGCCATTTTTCTTCCACAACTTTTTTACCGAACCAGTAAGGCGATGAACGAGTAAGCTGGCGATGAACGAGCGAACGCGAAGTAAACGTACCTTTGGTGAATTTCAATTGGATCGGGCAAGTAGTTTCTGAGATGCGGGGGCAAAAAGGGGTGCGCACGTGCGCACGTGCAGAGGCACCCCACCCCTGACTTGTTGGAAAGTGGCGGCTGAGAGATCCATAACCACCCATCAAATTTGCACACAATCAGCCAAGCCGTTGCGGAGCTTTTGCGCCAAAACAACTTTCTACGCCCCTCACGCGGCACGCGCCACGCGCAGTGGTAGCTACTCACGTGAGTCGGCTCTGGTCTCAAACAGGGTAGGGGGGATGGGACTATTCAGCAAAGAAGCCCGCTTGTCAATCGGAACTGCGGTTGCAGATATGAGCTTCTCAAAAGCGTCGCCACGGGTCGGACCGGGCCGCTCATATTCAGATTCTTCACTTATATACTCCACGGAAGGAACATTATTGAAATATCTCCCCTATCCCAACCATGGGCGTCGCCACCCGAGGGGCCAGGGGGCCGACCCCCAAGATCCCTCCGGACCCCAAGATTAGCAGGATTTTAATATTCACATTATGGGAGTGCCCTTGCCCTTAATTCACATTAAGGTCAACCACCTGGTTGCCCCCCCCCCCCCCCCCCCCCCCACTCCAAATTTTGTGGCGACGTTCCTGGTCCAACAATCCCCGATCTCCCCTACTCTGCCGTTAATGAGCAATTGTTTAAAGGGTACCTATTGAAATTAATGCTATTTCGGAAATAATATAAAGATACTAGTGTTGGCTGGGAAATACTAAAACTTAGGAATATCATGGAATTTATAATTGGATTTTTCTAAATATATCACCAGGTAAGTATATTTCTTTTAAATACTATCAAGCGAAAAATGACATAAAATTACTGAAATCAGGGTGGGCAAAAGGTCTTGATTGGGGGAGGGGGAGGGGGCAAAACGGCTCACTGGGGGCATTTGCCCCCCCCCCCCCCCAGTTAACATGTTAAAATAGGCCCTGAAAACTACGGCACGATTTCTGACGTGCATAGTTATAATGGCTTCAGTTTGAGTGTTTGATATACATTGCTGTTAGTTCCACTAGAAAAATATGTCGAGCGTCCGTGATGAAAGCGTATTTCGGACGAGAGGGAACAACGAGGAACATCTTACATCAAAGAAATTAAGGCACGGATACCGAACAAATAATTGCTCGGAGATTGTCAGTCATTCGTCGACACAATCTTAATGCGCTGAAGTGCCCTACATGGCAAACATTATCTGTAAGGTTGTTAAATATCTTCGACGCTACGATGTTACCAGAGTTTCTCTGTAGATGTCATGTGCTAATGTGCAATTGAGTGTTCACGTGTTTTGCATAGCTTGCTGCATCCTCCACAACATCGCAAAGATCCGGGGAGACGGCGGTGACTGGTTGGGCGACGCAGGGGCCATGGTCGGCATCCGGGCGAATCTCGCCGACCAGCCAGCTCCCCGAGAGACGGAGGCATTCGTGCGGCGACGTGCCTTTGCAAGCTGCCCTCAGTTCTTGAGGCGTTTTGCGTGAGAGGTGCAGTGGCTGATACGTGTCTTGATCATGTATGTATGTAGGTAGGCACATCTTCGAATGTGATTTCGGTCCACATTACCGTATTATTTTTGTTTGTTGCAAGTATATTGTAAACTGAATGTGTGTGTGTGTGTGTGTGTGTGTGTGTGTGTGTGTGTGTGTGTGTGTGTGTGTGTGTGTGTGTGTGTGTGTGTGTGTGTGTGTGTGTGTGTGTGTGTGTGTGTGTGTGTGTGTGTGTGTGTGTGTGTGTGTGTGTGTGTGTGTGTGTGTGTGTGTGTATGTGTGTGTGTGTGTGTATGTGTGTGTATGTGTGTGTATGTGTGCGTATGTGTATGTGTATGTGTATGTGTGTGTGTGTGTGTGTGTGTGTGTGTGTGTGTGTGTGTGTGTGTGTGTGTGTGTGTGTGTGTGTGTGTGTGTGTGTGTGTGTGTGTGTGTGTGTGTGTGTGTGTGTGTGTGTGTGTGTGTGTGTGTGTGTGTGTGTGTGTGTGT
Organism: Chirona hameri; assembly: GCA_036785665.1. Classification (NCBI taxonomy): domain Eukaryota; kingdom Metazoa; phylum Arthropoda; class Thecostraca; order Balanomorpha; family Balanidae; genus Chirona; species Chirona hameri. Next base: position 71,191 of record JAXIVJ010000599.1, read on the forward strand.
GTGTGTGTGTGTGTGTGTGTGTGTGTGTGTGTGTGTGTGTGTGTGTGTGTGTGTGTGTGTGTGTGTGTGTGTGTGTGTGTGTGTGTGTGTGTGCGTGTGTGGGCCGTGCAAACCGAGTGCATCGTCTGATAACACAACGGAATAGCGAGTGCCGGATGTCACTAGCGAGTGCCGAAGGTCGGCACTCGGTATTCTAACCAATCAGAACGCGTTCCTGATGACGTCAAAGGTCACGTGACGCTGTTTTTAGGCGGCACTCATTTTTAACGTTTTATGACAATTTTTATGTGTGTGTGTGAACGGGTGTGTGAGCACGAAAAAAGTTATACGTGTGTAACTTTGTCTGATGGCCGTAGAGATGGGCTAAGCCCGAAGTACCGAGTAGGTAAGTACCAATGGTTTGCGTAATGAAGGGATGACCTATGTATTGAAATATATCATTGATCAACCCCAAACGCTATTTTGACTTTAAAAGCGGAAGCCAATTTTAACAAGTTCAGATACACAAATCAACGATAGACATACGAAATGCATATGTTGTTACGCCATATCAGCTGCGTTGACCATCACTATCTGGGCACTAGTCAGCGTCCTTCGGTTCTGTGCCGAGTTCGAAGTTCGAACGCGACGTTGCTGTTTTGCTGAGTGTAAGGCCCGTGTATGGGTTGAACAGGTGTAGTTTGAATGCCATATAACTTGATTACATACCTGTATTTGTGATAATGCTTTGAAAATGATAATATTGAATGGTTTTCTTGAACGTTTAGAAGTATTCGAATGGTTCTTTCCCTCCTAAAATCAAAGTATGCCTACAACGTGCAGGTTTGGTTCCGTCACGTTGATGTCGCTGTTTTGGTTCTTGTGAATGTTTTATAGCCACAGGGGTTAGGTTGAAGTGTTGACATTATTGTAAACAACTTGAAATAGGATTGAATATGCCAGAAGTATTGCTAAATACTTAAATTAATATTCTGAACTTAGAAACGAAACTAACTTTGTCCATGGAGAGTGGCCGGGATGACCTTATGTTGTATATGTAGGTACCAAAAGTCAAGTAAAAATGGAAAACATGCCTGTAGTTTAAGAAAAATGCTGCTCTCAGTGCGAGCCACCCCTCAGATTGCTATTATCATTTTTATCTGAAAATCCAATGATTTTTTGGAAAGTTATAGCTATTTGCAGGAATTGAGTTACGGAACTTGTCAAAAAGGCAAATTTTCATATTCAACTTAGATTTGATATATTGTACATATGGCAAACTACTATCAAAAAATGAAATGCTTATATCTTGAAGATTTGATTGACACTTTTCAAGTGAAAATCGGTCAATAATTCAGCAAGTTATGCCACATGATGTCAGATTGTTCTTTTGGATGGGTAGCCTAATGGCACCAAAATCCAAAAGTCACAGGTGAAAATGGGAAAAAATGCCTGTTGTTTAAGGAAAATGCTGCTATCAGTGCGAGCCACCCCTCAGATTGCTATTGTCATTTTTATCTGAAAATCTTTTTTTTTGGGGGGGGGGGGAAGTTATAGCTATTCATAGGAATCGGCTTACGGAACTTGTCGAAAAGGCAAATTTTCATATTCAATTTAGATTTGATATATTGTACATATAGCAAACTACTACTCAAGAATAAAATGCTTATTTCTTGAAGATTTGATTGACACTTTTCAATTGAAAATCGGCTACAAATTCAACAAGTTATGCCACAATGTCAGATTGTTGTTTTTGGTTGGTAGACTGGTGGCACCAAAGCCACAGGTAAAAATGGAAAATGCCTGTAGATTGGAGGGAAAAAATACTGCTATCAGTGTGAATCAGCCCTCAGATTGCTATTATCCTTTTTTATCTGAAAATCCAACGATTTTTTGGAAAGTTTGCAGAATTGGTTTACGGAACTTGTTGAAGAGGCAAATTTTCATATTCAACTTATATTTTATATATTGTACATATGGCAAACTACTATCCAATAATGAAATGCTTATATCTTGAAGATTTGACTGACACTTTTCAAGTGAAAATCGGTCAATAATTCAGCAAGTTATGCCACATGTGATGTCAGATTGTTCTTTTGGATTGGTAGCCTAATGGCACCAAAATCCAAGTCACAGGTGAAAATGGAAAAAAATGCCTGTTGTTTAAGAACAATGCTGCTATCAGTGTGAGCTACCCCTCAGATTGCTATTATCATTTGTATCTGAAAATCCAATGTTTTTTTAAGTTATAGCTTTTCACAGGAATTGGCTAACAGAACTTGTCGAAAAGAAAAGAAAATTGAATTCAAAATAGATTTGATTTATTGCACATATGACAAACTACCACCCACAAACAAAATGCTAATTTCTTGGAGATTCGATTGACAGATTTCAATTGCAAATTGGCTAAAAATTCAGTGGTTATGTGACAGCCAAATTGTAGTTTTGGGTAGGTAGCCTAATGTAACCAAAGTCACAGGTATCTATTATCTAATAAATAGAGGAAAAGGGCCTTAGTGTTATTGACCTATAGGTATACACAGCTCACACAGACGTCTTACGCAAACACTAATGTCATTCGGAATCAGCACTCTTTTCCGCGTGTCAATCTTTTAACCCGCGAGCCACTGGGGGGGGGGGGCTTTTTTAGCCCCCCCCCTTAGGAATATTGGGAATATCTCAACAACTAATGCAGATATCGACGCCAAACTTTCAGTACCTCTCCGGGCATAATTTTTACACATTTTGTGCAAAAATGAAGCAATTTCGACAGAATTTTTGTTCTAGAGATATAGTGAATTTAGTGACGTCATTAAACACGATTTTGACAAAAATCAGCTAAACTTTGCCAGGCCGTACAAATGCCACATTTCAAGCAAAATGCAATAGAAAAACACTAAAAGGTAGAAAATTGCAAGGGCTAAAAAACGGACTATCTCGAAATTTCGAAATTTTGGTTTTTGACCCCAAAAAATCAAAAAAAGAAGTTTAAAAAAAGAAAAAAATGCCCACAAAATCAAATTTCTCAGACATTTAAAAAAAAAAACGGAATATATGTCAGATAACGATACATGGGCAACTACCATACCAAATTTCAAAACGATATCATCTTTTTTGACTGATATGGCATATAAAGTATGGGTAAATCATGACGTCATATTTTGAAATTGCGTTATTTGGTTTTTATTGACCAGATACAGACAAATAAATGTCAGCACTGTATTTTTTAGATAAAACTGATATAGAAACATGCTTTTTCATTTCGATTTATCAATTTCAAATTTCGACCTTCAGTGTATATATATATATATATATATATATATATATATATATATATATATATATATATATATATATATATATATCACTGTATATCTGTGTATATCACTGTAGATTTTTTTACTTGAACTGAACTTGACACTAACTTCACGTAAATAAAGTCAGGTGGTAAAATGATTATCACTGTCGAATTCTACGCGTAAAAGCATCCATAAAACATGTGCCGCATGACTTTCGTAGATATTTTGTGTGTAGTGACCTTTTGTGACCTGACCTTGACCTTGACCTTTCCTAACAATCTCACTTTAGCTCATGTGGGATATGTATCATACCTTTGACATCACTTTGGGTGATCATAGGCGCAATCGAAGGCCATGGATGGCAAGTATTGTCCATAAACTCAAATACCTCGATTTTGACGTTTGACTTGACCGTGGCCTGACATGTGACCTTAATTTGACATTTTTCAGTGTGCGTTAGGTTTATCTCATTGAGTGCTTTCGAATGCCGCCTTGCGTGTCCCGCTGCGATCATTGGTTCTGAAGATACCAGGGAGGCTAAAATAGCCCCCCCCCCCAGTGAGTCGTGTTACAGAATATACCCCAGTGACTGTCGGGTTAATTGTGGCTTACAAATGTTACAATTAATTTTATTTGAGTTGCATTACGACGGGAGTAGTCATAGGTGTCTATTTATATACTTTTGGGGCGGCCCTCGGCCCACCAATGTTGAGTTCGGCCCCCCCCAATGTTTTTGGCCGCTGGCGGATCCAAAAGGGGGCAAAGCGGCCAAGCCTCCCAAACCGCCTGAAATGGGCAACAAATTGACACGTTTCCTATTTCAAAAGGAAGTCTACGCAGCTTTTACAAAGAAAAGTTTGTTTTAAATCACCTCTTTATGTATAAAGATGCGAAATCCGGTGAATTTTTAACATATTTGCAATGTTTGATTTTTAGGGCATTTTCCCGAAGAAATAGTTGTTTTAATTAATTTCTTTTAAATGTTTTTTTAGGGGTCAAAACCAGTGTTCACAAATCCGAGAATCTGTTTTGTAGCCCTTGCCAATTGCTATTTGCTGACGTTTTTTTATTGCATTTTGCTCAAAATATAGACATTGTATGATCTCTGAAAGTTTAGCTGATTTTTTTCTTCGCCAAACTCGTGTGTAGTGACGTCACTAAATTCGTTATATCTCTTTCTTTTTTTCTCGACAATATTGCTTCATTTATGCACAGAAGACGTACAATTGGTGTAGGAGAAGGTACCCAAAGTTTCACGGTGATATCGCTATTGGTTTTTGAGCTATTGCGAAAATTCGTCAGGGGGAGATATTTGCCCCCCCCCCCCCCAGTCAATGGCAGGTTCACTTTGCCGTTTTACTAAGTAAGGGTTCCAAGTAGGGACTCGGATCTTCTGGCGGATGCAGACCGGCCCAAAACGTTGGTTTGAGGGGCCGTCCGACCAAGGGCGCAACCACCACTGGGGTCACTGGAGATCAGTCCCCAGTAGCATTTTCGGATTTTAACATTACGCCTATGGGCGTTGCATGGAAAGAATCGACTTCAAAGTGCCTCCGTCCCCACCTACTTTCGGAAGGTGGTTACGCCTATGCGTCGGACAGAATTCCAAAACTCATGAGATTTCGTCTGTTTTTGCATTATGAATTGATTACAAATACTGTCCTTTGTACAAGTTGCCTAGAATTTCTTTAAAATGTGTGAATTTTCAGCCAATTTGGGTGGTTTCGGTAAAGCCATGGCACTGATAGGCTCCCCTTGGATTCGTCCCTGGTCGGCCACTGGCGGATCCAGGGGAGGAGGGCATCAGGGGCAAATGCCCCCCCCCCCCACAGGAATCGGGGGGGGGGGGGGGGGCATTCAATACAAGTATGCCCCCCCCCCCCCCCCGCGCGCGTTCCCAATTTATCGTAAAATCGTAAGAATTGTCTTTGCAGCAGTCAAAATCCAGCTATCCACAGTCAAAAACCGGAAAATTTCACGCCGCTTCGCGGCATGACACAACTTTCGCAATTGCTTATACAAATTTGGAAAATGGGAAAATGAATTTCATTAAGTGTCTGGCAGAGGCTCTCCTTGGCGGTAATTTCTGGCACTGGCGGATCCAGGGGGGGGGGGCATCAGGGGAAATGCCCCCCCCCCCACAGGAATCTGGGAGGGGCATTCAATACAAGTATGCCCCCCGCGCGTTCCCTGCACTGAAAGTGAAAAACAATGATCTTAGGAGAAAACTTCATACAAACGGAAGTTTTTTTCTCTCGAGTGATTGAATTTGAAGTTTGTATGTATCCCTTGCTTTCAATGATAGACAAAACAGTGCACCTGATGCAATTCAAGCAGCCCCGGTGATACTTAACCCGCGCCCCGCTGGGGGGGGGGGGGGGGGGGGGCAGGCCAGAATCTGCCCCTCCTGGATTTTCTCAATAACTTGAAAACTATGATAGATATTAACGTCAAATTTGCAGTACCTTATGCCGCATCAATTATAAGTCTTCTCACCACATTCCAATGAAATTGATGTATTTTGGGAGATAATGACGTTGCGTCATGTCATGCCATTTTTGGTGGAAAAATGATAAATGTTTGAACAATCGTAGAAAATAGAGTTTTGAAGCAAATTGCACAAAAAAAACGTTAAGACAAATGAAATGACATTTTCTTCAAAATGGCTATCTCGAATTCGCGAAAGTTTGTGTTTTTGCCCAAAAAATAAAAACCAACTGATTTTTTTACGGGAAAAAAATCCACAAAATCAATTTTTGTTAATTTGAAAAGTGAATTTCTTAAGCTCGAATACCAAAATAAGGTGACCGACCCAAATCCGCAGAGGAAAAAAAATGGGGGTTACCTTTTAGCCTCAAAAGGATGCCCTCCCCACAGAGAGAGGTGGATCCGCCAGTGTGTTCGCCCCCCCCCCAACCGTTTTGAAAAATCGACACCGCTGGGAGTAGTGTATTGACACGATGCTTTCATTTTTTCTGCGCCTTCTCTTGCGTCAGCCGGCGCTTTTGTTACAATTGCGCAAGGAGTTTGCGATTTGCGTGCCGCGTGTTGGCAGCGTGTGTGTTGATGAAGGCTGTAAGCAAGGCCGTATATAGGCTGTAAAGGCTGTAAGTAAGGCTGTAAGTGTAGGTGTCGGTCGGTTTAATTGCGTTTTTTTTCCAACTGCATTAAAAATCCGAAAGAATAATATACCTGATTCAGCACCAAATCTGTGATGGGAGTCCTGAACTCCGAACATAAAGAATGAATCTCTGAACACTTCATGCTACTCATGATGTTTCATGTGAGTATTGTCTGTATTGTGAGTAGCATGAACATCAGAAAGAATAACACATACCTGATTCAGCCCCAAATCAATGATGGGAGTCCTGAACTCTGAACAAATGGAATGAATCTCTGAACACTTCCTATCTCTAAACATTTACATGCGTGACTAGCATGAAAACGTTCAATGATAGGACGTGTTCAGAGTTTAAACTTTCTACCCTATCAGTTGGTGTGTTTGTAAAATAAGAGTACATTTGCAAACCTTGAGAAAATAAATACCAAAAACAAATACCAGTTGGTGAGTTGGTTAGAGGCTATAATACCAGTTGATTTGTTGAAACCGGGTGGGTGCGTTAGTCATAATAAGGTTTTAGGTTAGACAGCTGGGTAAACTCCAGGGACGGCGCCACAGGGGGGGGGGGGGGGGGGGGGCAGCTGCCCCTCCAACCGCCAGCTGGGCCCTTTTCGGCCAGCCTGGCGGGCGGACGAGCTGAATGTTCTCTCAGACTGTCTCGGGGCGCGATGAAGCAGCGCAAGCTCAACTCTGTGGCAGTCTGCCAAGTGCCATGTCCATCAGAAGGAGACGCGCGAGGTTCTTGATCGGGATATCGCGGGCGAATATGCGTCCCCGAACGGTGCTCGTCGTTCCACCTTCGGGACGTTTTGATGTCATCTGAGATCAGGCACGTAGCCAAGGGGGAGGGGGGGGGGGGGGGGGGGGCTGGAGGCCAGGAGGGCCCTTTTCGGCAGGCGCAGCGCACCGAGAAGGGCCGACGAGACCGCGCGAAGCGCGTTATCATGGGCTCTTTACCACGCGAAGCGTGGTCTTTAGAGAGTTTAGAGCACTTCAGAGGCCCTTCAGGTCCACCAGGGCCCTCTGAAAGACAAGAGGGCCCCTTGGACGTTCAAAAGAGCCCTGTGCATGTCAGAGGGGCCCCTGTCCAGACCGAAAAGGTCCCTGAGCGGGTCAGAGGGCCCCTGAACACGTGGAATGGGCCCCCTAGCCAGCACAGAGGGGCCCCTGGGCAGGTCGAGAGGCCCCTGAGCATGTCGGCAAGGCGACAAAGCAGCCAGCACAGTCCATTGCCAGGTCATAAGGGCCCCCGAGCAGGTTGGAGTGCCCTGGACAGAACAGAGGGCCCCTGGGAAGTTAAAAAGGCCCCTGTGCAGGTCAGAGGGGCCCCGACCAGACCGAAAGGGCCCCTAGGTGGGTCACAAGGGCCCCTGAACGTGCCGAATGGGCCCCTAGTCAGCTCGGAGGGGCCTCGGGGCATGTCGCAAGGCGACAAAGCAGCCAGCGCAGTCCCTTGCCAGGTCGGAAGGGCCCCTTAGAAGGCTGGAGGGCCCCTGGAGAGACCAGAGGGCACCTGGAAAGTTCAAAGGGCCCCTGTGCAGATCGGAGGGGCCCCTGATCAGACCGAAAGGACCCCTGGGCGGGTAAGAAGGGCCCCTGAACATGCCGAATTGGCCCTAGCCAGCACGGAGGGGCCCTAGGGCAGGTGTCAGAGGGCCCCTTGAGCATGTCGGCAGGGCGACAAAGCAGCCAGCGCAGTCCCACCAGAAGAGTCGCTGGGCAGATCGGAGGGGCTCCTGGGCAAGTCAGAGGGGCCCCTGGCTAGACCGAAAGGGCCCCTGGGCAGGTCGGAGGTGCCCCTGAGAATGTCGGCAGAGCGACAAAGCAGCCAGTGCAGTCCCTGGCCAGGTCGGAAGGACCTCTGAACAGGCCGAATGGGCCCCTTGACACACAAGAGGGGCTTCTTGGAAGGTCAGAGGAGTCCCTGGTCAGACCGGAAGGGCCAAAAGCACGTAGAGATCCCAGATGAAGATTAAATACAAAGAGGACTTACTCCAAAATAAAAATATTAAAATCGGAGCTTTCTGGTATATCGTCAGTGTTACAATATACCCGAAAGCTTCCTATTTGAATTTTTCTTGTAGAGTAAGCTCTCTTTGTATTTAATATATATCACCCACTCCACATCATGTCTTTTCGCGGATCCCAGATGAGTCCCTGAACAGGTCGGAAGGGCGTTGAAAAGGTCGGAGCGGTCCCTAGACGATCTGAAGGGACCCTGAGCCTTTCAACAGTAAGAATGCAGTTGTCCAGGGAATAAAACGCAAAATTTTTGCGCCGCTCCGCGGCGCAATTTAACTACAAATTCAATTATATGCGGGTTAGAAGAGAAAAAAAAATCGGTCCGTTTTTCGGCGCATTTATGTGTTATGTTGCTACTTTCCTATATAATTGGGCAAAATAGTTCACTTTAGCACTTTTTTTATCGCACTTTTAAACGCACAATAGCATTTTTAGAGGTCCGCACCATACGCAATGCGACGCATTGATGGGAATGCATATATCCAGGGCATACGACTCAAAATTTGCCCGCCGCTTCGCGGCGCAATTTGTTTAAGAGTTCCAGGTCTTGAGCTTAAAAAATATTCCAAGTTGGTATAGCTGATTCCAAATTGGTGTCGCTGGTTCCAAAGTTGATATGGGCAGTTTGCTAACTCCAACTCCTAAAAGTTGGTATGATGGCCCATGCCATTCCTGTCATACTGCTTTTTCCATCCTTGTAACGTGCCTTTTCATCCGTTTTGTTTGGCCCTTTCAACGCTTGGGAAGGGGCCCTTTCAACGCTCGGGAAGGGGACCCTTTCGAGGCGCCGCCCCCCCCCCCTGGACGAAACCCTGGCTACGTGCCTGTCTGAGATGATAGCACCGAAAGAAAATGTGATGACTAGTAAATTCCTTCTGGTAACTAGTGAACTATAGTAAACATCCTTCGTAAATGTCGCAAGAAATGAAAAAGTTATAGTTGATAATTTAGTCACATTGAGTAAAAACTTGAACTGTGTGACGCCACAATGCCACTTGAAAATAAAGGCTGTGATGCTCTATTTAAAGTGTTCAAGTTTGATCATAAATAAATGGTAATCCGTGCGGGAACGAGAAAGATGGAAATGATATTAAATATATATTACATAATATTACATAATATTGCAGGCTGGATGGGCCCTTTTGGCCAAGAGCCCTTTTTCTGGAAAAGCTGCCCTCCCCCCAAACCGAAAATATGTGGCGCCGGCCCTGGTAAACTCCGAGCATGTTCTATCACTGAACATTTTCATGCTGCTCACAATGTTCTGCATCAGTATCGTCTGCATCATGAGTAGCATGAAAACGGCCGGTGTTAGGACATCTCCGAACATGTACTATCACTGAATGTTTTCATGCTGCTCACAATGTTCTGCATCAGTATCGTCTGCATCATGAGTAGCATGAAAACTTACCTGATTCAGCCCCAAGTCAATGATGAGAGTCCATTTGCAAACCTTCAGAAAAAAATAATGTGTGACATTATTGTTCTGACGATTTGGTGCATTAATCATAATTAGGTTTTAGGTTAGATAGTTGGGTGCCATTTTTAACCTTTCACCCAACACCTGCCTGCCACTCCCATAGGACCCCAGCTTGAATTGCTCCAGGGCATCGAACAGTGCATGTTGCATGTCATCACCATTCACCATCTATGACCATGAGATGATGGCTGGGTGCCATTTTTGTGAGGGTGGTGCCAGTACTAAGATGACCAAGAATTGTTGGTAGGGGTTGGGTTCGGTAGGGGTTAGGTTGGGTAGGGGTTAGGTTGGGTAGGGGTTAGGTTGGGTAGGGGTTAGGTTGGGTAGGGGTTAGGTTGGGTAGGGGTTAGGTTGGGTAGGGGTTAGGTTGGGTAGGGGTTAGGTTGGGTAGGGGTTAGGTTGGGTAGGGGTTAGGTTGGGTAGGGGTTAGGTTAGGTTAGGTAGGGGTTAGGTTAGGTTAGGTAGGGGTTAGGTTGGGTAGGGGTTAGGTTGGTTAGGGGTTAGGTTGGGTAGGGGTTAGGTTGGGTAGGGGTTAGGTTGGGTAGGGGTCAGGTTGGGTAAGGATTAGGTTTGGTAGGGGTTAGGTTGGGTAGGGATTAGGTTGGGTAGGGGTTAGGTTGGGTAGGGGTAACGTTGGGTAGGGGCTAGGTTGGGTAGGGGTTAGGTTGGGCAAGGGTTAGGTTGGGTAGAGGTTGGATAGGGGTTAGGTTGGATAGGGGTTAGGTTGGGTAGGGGTTGGGGAGGGTTTGGGTATAGTTTGGGCTTGGGCAGTGGTTGGGTAGGGGTTGGGCAGGGGTTGGTAGAGGTTTAGTTGGGGTTGGTTGGGGGTTGGGTTTGTGTTGGGTTTGGGTTAGGTAGCGGTTGGTTAGCGTTTGGGTAGGGGTTGGGTAGGGGTGGGTAGTGGATAGGTAGAGGTTTGGTAGGGTTGGGTAGAGTTGCCCATAGGATGGGAACGGCTGATCAAATCCCTTCACATATCTCGAAAGAACCAAACCATCCTAAACTTTGCGCATCGCAGCTGGAAGGCCATAGGCAGGTTACGGCATGTGGCGGTGGCCCCGTGCATTTCCCGGACAACGTCGGGTACCTAAGCTAGTTCGTGAATATTCTGTGATATTGTGGTAGATCATTTTATCAAACTTACATGATAGGTCATTTTATCAGTGACAGGTTCTGAGTAATATTTTCAGCAACTTTGAAATAGTGTTGAAACAATCATCTCCAATTTTGTTCCCCTCAGCTCAATTTTTGGCACTCCATGCAATAAAAAACCCTCATCACAACTTCTTGCTTACCACAACTTAAAACACTCACTCCTGACTCCTAGCATTCTGACACTCATTTACAACTGGACTTCACTCAGTTTTAGTAGTTTGCACCTATTCTGAAGCTGTTTCTAGCTACTTGAATATTCTGCTAAAATCTGGTTCTAACTGTCAGGCAATAGACAAAATGGCACGAGGTCGATACATACAAAGCATGTGTGGTGCAGTGGGTGTCGGTTCTAATATCCGTGAATATTATGTGGTTATGTGACATTTATTAGGTCAGTTTTGCAGTGACAGGTTCGGAGTAATATTTTCAGAGACGCAATTTTGAAACAGGGCTGTCTTTGTCGATAATATCATCAACATATGGCAAAATCATCATAACTACACAATATTTGGGTTGAAGGAATAGGGTTGGGCCTGAGCCTGATGAAAGTTGCTCATCATAGGGAGATGTTAGTAGGGTTTTTAAGTTGCAAGTGAGTATAAAAAAGGTGGTGAAAGTATTCTACTCTATTTAAACTGCATTAAATGGGAATGTAAATGATTCAGGGGTTGTGTTCATAAATTTTGTATCTTAACACCTTTCCTTTAGGTATACCTACTTAGTATGTATTGCTTTTGATAGAATATCTAGTAGCTTGAACAGTATCTGTCAGCCAAGGGTGTAGTTACATATTCAATTGGAGGGCTTCAGCCTCCCCAGCTGCTTTGAGTCACTAAGGGCCAGGAAATGAATCAAATGGAGAGATAAATTCATATGAATAGGAATTATGATGGTACTTAAAGCATTTCCCAATCTCAGCCACCCTCACCTTGTTTGAAGTGAGTCTAAAAGTGTCTACAAATTTTGGGTGGATATTCTAATCAAGTGTGGTAGGAGTAATTAAGTTTTCGAGAGCAATAGCTCCCACAGAACTGTTGCTAAAACCCTGTAAACCAGGTCCTGTTATGAGAGTTCTGACTTCTGAGTGAACCTGGGGATGCCCATCTCCCCCCCCGTATAATGTCACACATGGTGATGTTACAGTGCAGTGCAGTCCATAGGTCTTAATTATGCTGCTTTATACATTTAAGAATAGTTTTTATCAAGTCATGTTGTTGATGATTTAACCCGGCATTGACTGGGGTCTCAGCAGAACGCCATTGACTGGGGGGGGGGGGGGGGCGTTAAACGCCCCCCTGGTTATCTTCCGAACCAATGATCGCAGCGAGACGCGTAATGCGGCAATCGAAAGCTCTCAATGAGAAGAATCTAAAGCATGCTCAAAAATGTCAAAGTGAGGTCACATGTCAGGTCACGGTCAGGTCAAAGGTTAAAATCGGTGTATTTGAGTTTATGGGCCATACTTTCCATCCAAAGCCTTCGATTGCGACCAGTTTCACCCAAAGTGCTGCCAAAGGTATGATACATATCCCGCATGAGCTAAAGTGAGATTGTTGGTCAAGGTCAAGGTCAGGTCACAAAAGGTCACTATGCTCAAAATATCTACGAAAGTCACATGTCACATGAAAGTCGAAAGTCAATTCCACACATGTTTTATGAGTTATTTTCCACGTATAATTCGATAGTGATAGTCATTTTACACCTGACTTCATTTACGTGAAGTAAATGTCAATTTCAGGTCAAATTCAGGTCACCGAAGGTCAAAATGTTAAATTGTTAAATCTAAACAAAAAAGGCATGTTGCTAGACTAGTTTTGTCTCAAAAATACAGTAGTGGCATTTATTTTTATGTATCTAGTCAATAAAAGCCAAAAACGCAATTTGAAAATATGGCGTCATAAGTTACCCATACTTTAGATGTCATAAGTCAGTCAAAAATGGAGGTATCAGCTTGAAATTTGGCATGGTAGTTGCCTAGGTATGGTTCTCTGACATATCTTCCGGTTTTTGAGTATTTTATAAAATTTTGATTTTGTGATAATTCCCCCCAAAAAAAAACGTTTTTTGAGTTTTTTTTTTAATCAAAAACTAAAAATATCAAAAATTAGAGAAGGCTAGTTTTTAGCCGTTGCAATTTACTATCTTTTGACGTTTTTCGATTACATTTTGCTTCAAATGTGGCATTTGTACGGCTTGGCAAAGTTTAGCTGATTTTGGTGTAAAACTCGTGTGTAGTGACGTCACTAAATTCGCTATAACTCGAGAGAAAAAAATCGACGAAATTTCTTCAGTTTTGCACAGACGTAAAAATGATGTATAAGAAGGTACCCGAAGTTTCACGTTGATAGCGCTATTAGTTTGTTTAGCTATTGCGAAAATTCATCACGGGGGGGGGGGGGGGGGCGTTAAACGCCCCCCTCCCAGTCAATGGCGGGTTAAACAATGACTTGCTAGGATATTAATGGTTAACTTCAAGCTGCACAATAAATATGTTGACTCATTGTGGTGCAGCATAGTCAATCACATTCTGCACGCAATTTGCAATACCTTACTTTTGTAAATTTGAATACCAACCCTGAAAATTTCGAAGCCGTAACCCCTAAAACCCGTTACCTTTAACCATTATATCAAGGTCATATCAAGCGGAAAGGGACTCAAAGTGCTAACGTGACATTGCATTGCATTGATATTGCAACAGATGCATTGCAACACATTGCATTGATGTGAAGCGTGGCTACATTGGTAAATAAATGGGAAAACGTCAGCTAGCTTTGTTTTTCGATACGAGCGGAAACACGATGTCCGAATAATTTCGTTACACCCTGTAGTCACTGTGGAGACGGTGGAACCCGCCCCGGGCCGTCGCTGTGCCGGCGCCTCTGCCGGTCCGAGTGGCTCGACCGCGCCTGGACCCCGCGCCAGCGCTACAAGGCACACACCGCCCAGCGACGAGGACGGTGAGCAAAAAACACAACATGTAATTATCTACCAATGGCTAACGAGACATCTGCAGTCGAATGGTCCTCATGGTGTTTATCTGTAAAGAGAATAATGCTCCCCAATTGCAGCCTATATGGTGCCTGGTGGCCTTGCCTGTCCCCCCCTCCATTGGCATGCCTGTTTAATCATTAATCATTTAATCCCCATGACTCGCTTCGCTTCTTGGTGGCGCGCACTGATAGCACTTCTCGCCACTTGTTGCGCCTCGTGGTGATGCCGGGCACTGTATAAGTTGCTGTTTATTAAAATAATATGTACCTTATAGGTGATGTAGAACGTTATGCGTGTGCATATGTTCTTGTATGCGCGTTGGACGTTTGTCATTACATTTTATCATTATCTTATTTGCCACTGAGATAGTGATGCGACTCACTGGATGTGATGCCAAATAAACGTGAATGAATGAATGAATGAATATCGATCTTGCGCGCTTCCATGTCTTTATTTGTTGTTCATTAGTATACCTATAAATAGATGTAACTATGTGACAACATGGTTCCTTCTCAGATCACGACATTCCAAAGGTCAACCGAGGTCATTGACCTTTGATGACCCATATCACATTTTTTATCTTCGGGGTAAAATGTTGCTTTTGAAATATTTTTAAGGCACTTCTGATGATAAGAAGATGACACAAGAGTCAAGAGTCCAAGATGACCTTTGACTTTTGAAAAATCACAGATTAAATATTTTGTTTTCATTCAGTATTGTAGTTTAACTGTTGTTGCTTACACCACTTAGTAAAATGTTACTCATGGTGTTATTGCTTTTGTTTGACTTTCATTCAAAGATAATAATTGTAAGCTGATGTCTGTCTCACTCTGAATTCACTCGTTTCTCATTTACAGTTAAATTGAATGAAGGATGAAGGATCCTGCAGAAATTTTGGAAATCAGGGATGATCTTGCTCGCGTCAAACTTCATGAATGCAGGTGAGGGCCTCAGCCGATGTTGAATGCCGCTATTTTTTGGTTGTTATTACGAGCGAACTCGAAGCGAAGTCTTCCGTGGTATATGGGAAAATATGAGTTTGAGCGACCCGGCCCGACGCGGCCCGGCGTGACGCTTTTGAGAGGCTTATATCTCTGCAACCGCACGTCCAATTGACAAACGGCCTTCTTTGCTGAGTTGGACCATCCCCCTTACCCTGTATGAGACTATTGCCGACTCACGTCGGTGCTCGCCACGGCACGTTGCGCGTGTCACGTGAGGAGTGTCAGAAATAGTTGTCTCGCAAGAAATCCGCAACGGCTGGGCCGATTTCTTTCAAATTTGGCGTGGGGTTAGGGACCCGTGTGCTATTAGCTTTTCACATAGGTATACCAGCCAAGGGTAGGGGTGTAATTATATATCTCTTTGTGGGGGCCTAGGCACCCACAATCCTGATTTGGGCACCCACAATGCTTACTGGGCACCCACAATAAAGTGCTGGGCACCCACAATAAAAGGCAATTGAACGCCCTCACCGCAGGACCGCCCAGTGTCCTAAGAGGGCGCCGGACAGGTCACGAGGGCGCTGGGTGTTCAGAAGGGCGCTGGGTGGTCAGGATGGCGCGGGTGGTCAGGATGGCGCGGGTGGTCAAGAGGGCGCCAGGTGGTCAGGAGGGCGCCGGACGGTCAAGAGGGCGCCGGGTGGTCAAGAGCAGGGGTGTAATTTTATATCGCACCCACAATCCTGCGCCCTTCTAGCGATCATTAATATATAACCATCGCATTGAGATGACGGCAATATCACAAAAAGCGCCCTAAAGCGGTCAAAGTGGCCGAAATTCAGTGTAAAAACATGGTTTCAAGAAAAAAGAGCATTTGCGCCCTTGCAGCTTGACGCCCTTGAATAAAGGCACCCACAATCATTTTTGAAAAATTACACCCCTGGCCAAGGGTGGTGTGCATCTGCACGACGTGTGTATGTGCACTAGGCTGTCATCAATCACAGAATATGCTCTTCACCCACTTGTATGGGGCCGCAGTCAGCCAGAAACGATGTGCTATATTTCTTTTTCGTAAAAATGCGAACTCATCCTGCCGTAAGCAAAAACGAAATGCGAATATCGTCTAGGGTGCCCCTACCGGACACTGCCGGAACTTACGTCTCGTCTTCATAAAGTCCATAAAGTCGCATATAACGTCGGTATCGCAAAAGATGTAGAAACAAAACTCGCACAAAATGTTCCTATTACATGGAAGATGTTCACCTATAGTTTAAAGACTTAACTTGCACATCTTATAAAGATATGTGAGCTTAATCATGACACTCAAATCATTTCATGATCATTTCATGCATTTAGCCGTGTGCTACCCATAAATAATCAAGTATTTGCCATAAAACATGTCAAGTGATGTCGACAATCGACTCCTAACTACTACGGATCACGTTCGCCGTGTGTATTGGCATTTATCCCCAAACGTTATAATATAAGTAGGTACGCCATGGAGCCGTTCGATCGATCCAATACACTCGAATCGAATCGCTTTCGCCAACTCGCACGACGAATTATCTAAAGCTGGTGAGGAGAAATCATCTTGTAATCCGAATCTATCAATTAACAGTTATAGAAATTACACCTACACTCTCCCACCCCCGCTTCTGCGCCAAATACTCGCACCTGTTCGCTTCTTTTCGGTGGCGGCGGAAGCAGGGGTAAGAGGAGGGAGTTGCAGCGAAGTACATCTCAGGTTTAAAAACATTAGGCACGCTTTTCGTTGTTACATGACAAAGACAAACGTCGTGATAACAAGACGACTTTCCCTAGTTCGTTTGTTTTCCTCCCAGTTGTGAATTGAAGTTCCTCCTCCCTGCTTTTGTTAACCGACGCTCCGCCACGCGAGGTAAAGCATACCCATCGATTGGCGCGTCAGCTTGT
The DNA here is from genome assembly GCA_036785665.1 of Chirona hameri. NCBI lineage: Eukaryota > Metazoa > Arthropoda > Thecostraca > Balanomorpha > Balanidae > Chirona > Chirona hameri. The sequence goes on from JAXIVJ010000599.1 coordinate 88,111, forward strand.
ACAAACTCTTGAGGATTTTTCTGGGAAGCTATGGAACGCATCCCTCAATATATAGTTAGCACCCATCATTGGCATCTGGCTGTCGTTGGAAGTTCGTATGTCAGTACAGGTGAGTCACACTGTTATGTTATGGTCGTGTTAAAGCCTAATGTCTCTAATATATTTGTGGAAAATGTCCCAAAACGAAGTTACTATGACGTTTTCTTTAATTTGTCTTTGGTTATGCGGATTTGACTAGGGGTACCTACATGGTGACATTGTAAGGTCAATCTCAAAATTTCACCTTAGGTGTAGTTCACATGATGACCCAAGTATGTCACATTGGGTCAAGTTGCATGTGAGTCATTACGTCTTGTCTTGACGAGATAAACATACTAGTGCCATTTACGCGTTTCCTCTGGCAAAAGTTGTCTGGTAAAAATGTGTTGGTGACCTCAGATGACGTTTACAGGGATCACTGATGATGTGCTCAAAGCTTGCACTTGGGCCGTCAATAATAGCCTAATTTGATATGATTCTGAATAAGATGGACTGGTCTAATACGTAAAAGAAGGTGTTGGATGTTCTTCCATTGAATTATAACGGTCACTAAGGTGACCTGACCCCAGGTTACCGATATAAAAAAATGACGTACGATTTGTAGGTACTGATGACTTCATGCAATCCTGAAAATCTCCTATTTGTCCCTCGAAAACTGTGACTGTGGCACGACTGCAAACTTTTTAGGAGGTTGAGGTCACTTGACCTGAACTGGTGAGCTGACCTGATATGACCTACGGACAAATTTCAGATGGGTGCGGAAAGGATTTGGATCTGTTCACTATCTCCAAAATCAGTAGTGGTGTTCAAATCCCCCCCCCCCCCGGGTCACGGAGTAATTACACGAATGTCTTGTTGCTTTTCCACAGGTGGCCACTATGGATACCCTTAAATCAGCTGAAGGGAGATTCTGTGAAAACCATTTATCTCGCTAAAGGTAAATATGCCTCTTCAATCACTATCATTTGTTTCCTTCTTAACAATATCAGAAGTCCATGGTCTACTCAATGAAAGGTCCTGGACACGTTGTAACGGTTCTGCTTGACGTGTTTCATCATAACACTGAACTTACACCTTCACTTGGGTGGTGTGTGCACATTATTATGATATATCCTACATCTGTTATAATAGACACTGGTATAATGTATCGTAAATCATACAATTTCGTGAAATGTCTTTCTTCTTCACAATCCTTCCCCGCTGTTTGTTCCAGCCCGATCCCAAGCTCCCGAAGACCTTGCTGTGACAAATGTAAGTTTTATGTTTCGCTTGGGAATAGAAATATAAGAAGTGTAGGTACCTCTGCCTTAATGAGTCATTACGACAAAGGAACCTGCAATTTGTTATTTTCCGATCTTATATCCTTATATTTCATTACCAATGACATCCACCAAGTTTAAAATCTCTCGGACGAGAACTGTGGGCTGGTCATATGTGACATTCGATCTGCACTCGATCACCGACCCAGAAGTGCATATAACGTTCCTCTTGTTCTGACACGGGTGCGGGGTCCGCTCACAGCATGTCCTGTTTGCATATTCATGCTGACGACGCTTAGAGGCACACACGCCGAGGCCACCAGGAGCAGACGCCAGATTGTTGAAGCTACCGTGAGCCCCAATCAACAAACAAACAAACCGCTCCGCTCCGGCCCACCGTCAGGGCGGCGGGTCACGTGATCCGTCGGGTCGGTCATCGGTGGCCAAGGGCGGCGCCAGATAGCCGCCGCTCGTAACACTGAGAAATTGATGTCCCATCAGTTCTGCTCAATTTGGCGGCGCTACACGCCTATTTTTCGCTAACCGCGAAAAATCCTGAAGAGGTCAAAATGATCCCCGGGGCAAAGGTTAACAACGATCTCGAGCGTACCTAACAAAATGAATGTTGGCTGCTAATGAGTTTGGAATGTAATGGACAACTCATTAAAATCACGGGTTGTAGCTATGACGTTTGATATGCCATTGTTTGTTACAGAAGCTGCGAGGTTTTCTTTATCCGTCGCTGAACGCACCTAATGAAGAACTGGTATGTCATCATGAAACCTTGTGACATACCATTCCAACAATATGTGTGGTGTTTTAAAGGGAGTGTGTCTACTGTTTTGATGGATTAAATATATTTTGTATCTCGATAATAAATTATTGTTTTATTGCAGGATCAAGTCAAATTAATGCCTGTTCCCCCTGTGCTGGACGCCCTTGGTCAATGTTTACGTTATTATCGTTGTAAACCAATGTTAACGGAGCTTTATTTCTTACCCAGGTGGAGCAAGGTGAAGATGATGATGATGCGACCGAAACCAGCTCCAAACCTCGTAGCGTCGCCAGGTAAGCTATTACATGCTTACAATCGGAGGGGTAAAACTCATAGTTATGAAATTCATTTAAACGAATGTAATTACTATAATATTGTTTTTTCTGGAATATAAGCAATAGCATGCAAGCAATACTAGCAAGGAGTTACTTAGGGTTGTTTAGGGTTGCTTATGGTGATAAATCGCGCCGATAACCGCGCAGTTCGGGCGCCCTTAAAACTCCGGTGATAAATTTGACAGTCAACGTCCACTCTGGTTGTTCTGCCTGGGCCAATGATTTATTATGACGCATGGTGGCCGTTGCCTTTGCATGCTTCGAAAAATTCCCTTCGGTACTTATTTTTAATCTTTGCCATGATTGGGGTTATTTGAGAGCAGCAGGTTGGTTTGGCGTAGTTTCAAGCCCAAACAATGGTAAAGGTTTCACAAGAGATCCCGGCTCAATGTTAAAGACTGGCAGTTTCCATGATAGTAATGTCATCATGGAAATGGCAAACCTAGTCGGAACTAAACTTTTTAATCACCTTACCCCAGTGCACACAGACACGCCTACACACATGCGATATTTGGCACGAATAGTGAGAAGGCAGCACTGCGGTCCGAATCTGTCACAGATTGTCAGGCAGCAGCTGTTCTCACAGTGTGAATAGTTTGACCCCAGGCCTCTTATAGCAGCTCGTTTCGTAGAGCAGAGGACTGATTTGTAGTGGTTTCATCACAATGACATACCTGAGAGATCGTGCGGCACCTGGGTGCTAACACAAGCAGAGGTGCAAAAACTTGCGTACTCGCGTACGTGACAGTAGCCGTTTTCACGAAGGATTTTGCGTTTGGGGCGCTTGGGGCGTTTGGGGCGTTTGGGGTAAATGGGTCTATAGCTCGTAAGAACACGGCTTTTCCCGGTGATTTTTGGTATCAATCGCAATTTTATGAATTAATGTATAAGTATATGCTCTTACAATGCAATATTTCCCGTTAGTTTGCTTTGAATATTCAAATTCTTGAGCAAATCTGACAATTTTGGGTTGTTAGTTCCTTCTACAAAATATACCGAAAACGCCCCAAAAAGAGGCTAAAAAGTATACTAGATAATCAGCTTTGATTAAATAAAATACGCAATTGACAGTTAGTTAGGGCAAAATTGAAGATATTAATGACAAAGAAATATATTATTATGATGACAAATGCAATAAAATGTAAAAAGCATAGACAGGCCTTAATTCAACGTCGCTCCGTCCCGCTGAGATCGTCCTATTTAGAGCGGTAACTTCGTTGGTTTCCGAAAGCCGGAACAAGCCTTACTCATTTATTTAAGCAACGAATCACACCAAATGTTCTTGATTTGATTAATTGATTAATTGATGAATCTCATAAGAAGCTGAAAGAACCTCAGAAAAGCACTTATAAACCCATGAAACATGCGGACTTTCTGCAGTCACTGGTACTGAAAACTCAAAAATGGCTGCTCTAGATCGAACGGACGGCGTTGCTGGGCGCAGGCTCTGCGCATGCGCAACGTGACGTCAGGCGACCGGTTGGCCCGTCGCCATGGTGACCGGCCGGCTGGCGCCGGAGCCAGGCCAGCGCAGAGCCGGAGCCAGCATTCCCGCCATCTTACAACACCCTTATCTTATCCTTATCACCCTTATCACCCTTATCATCTTACAACACCGGGCGGCGGCGCCTGCGCGGAGCCAGCGCAGAGCCGGAGCCAGCATTCCCGCCATCTTACAACAAATGATCAAAACGAAATCGCTAATTATCATTAATCGTTACTATCAAAAGTGAATATGACTGAAAATATGAATGGACTAATTCATCTAGTTTTCATTGAAATAAGCTATTATTCCTGAAAACCATGTCGTTGCAAAATATGACCATTTCCCGAACCCCGCACTTCCGAGATTCGAGCAAGATGGAGTCTCACCAAACGCCCCAAACCGCCACAGCCATCTGGCATCACCAGAGCTAGTTTAAGATGAAATTGTTAATTTTAAGTAAACTATGGTGTTATCATTAAAATGGAATTTCCAGAAAAATGCAATAATTCATAAAGTTGCGATTGATACCAAAAATCACCGGGAAAAGCCGTGTTCTTACGAGCTATAGACCCATTTACCCCAAACGCCCCAAACGCCCCAAACGCAAAATCCTTCGTCAAAACGGCTGGTATAGGGATGATACCAGCAATTGATTGATACCAACACTACATTAGCGTCAGGACGAGTATGTGACAGTCTGATATGTTCTTTGCACTTTTGCCTACGAGCCACTATACAAGGTGATAAATAATTGATGTCACACCCTTTCAATGTTCATAATGCAAAAACATGAAGTACGAGATTCATGGTTTGTTTACATATGTATCCTCCTATCTTCCTAACTTTTCTCCCTCGTACCCAACTTTTTCTCTCCGTGGCATGTTTGGCCAGCGCCAACTATCAAAGTGACCCCACCTTGATTTTTCTGGGAATACCAGGTCTAAAGTATGTCAGAATGATTGCCAGAAACTGGAAGGAAGACAATGTCATAGCACGAGGTGCTCAAAGCTTTTGCGGAGAAGCATGCCCCAGATATTCGTAATGTTGATGAAACGAGCATTCTGTGCCGCGCAAGAAGATAAACTACTCTTGTAATGGTGTTGTAGTGGAAGATGTTAAAGGAAAAATAAATGAATTTGTCCTTCAAAATTGTGAAATGAATACCTCCAAGTCCATATCATAAAGATTTTATTTATTTCAGTCTCAAATATATAATATTTTTTGCTTCCACCTTCTACGTACTTTAAGCTTGAATACTTGTAAGGAATATTATAACTTCTTCCGAATGTATTTTTCAGGGTGGTGCCTATGAAGCGGTATGAGGATCCTCCGGATGGTTGCGATGATGAAGGAAGTAAGTTTGGTGCAATCATAGAAACGCTGCAGTATATTCCCAATAGGGTGTCACTTCAGGCACTTTTTTACAGATGGAAGGTGCCCATATGATTTGATCATGCCCTGTCCATGTGGAAACATCATGACATTATTCATTGCCTCTGAATTTTAACCCCCATCTAGCTGCAAGCGAGAGAAGTTTGGCATATCTGCTAACACAAGCGCCACTAGCGCCACTATAGCGGATAATCTACGAACTAATGCCATCATATCGCTTCCAGGAGCCCTATTCACTCGCTGGAGTACAACAGCGAAATATCTGACTGTATATCAACTCTTCATTGACTTAACTATGAATGCAGCACATATATAAAATGTTGATAATGATTGAGCCCCATCCCTACAGTAATAAAACTAACGTCTTTTGAGTCAGACGACCACTGGCGTGCATGTGAATGGACTGAGGGCGTGAGGAGTGCTTTTCAGAGTGGAATGAATCAGGAGCAGATAAATATGAACTTTGCTGAGGTCCTGCAGTTGACGCGAAGCTCTAGCTCAATTAGGGGCGAAACGCTAAGGGGGGAGGGTCGTACCACCCCCTCCCCCCCCCCCCCCACCCGAGCACGTAGTGATTTTGCCCTACCCGGGCGAGGGTTAAGGTTTGAATAGATAGGTGTGACCTAAATTATCCACATCACTGACTCATATGTCAATTCTCAGGTCTTGAGGAGTCAGCAATCTTTGAAGATCACGAAGACGGTGGTGACGGTGACGAAGACGACGGTGGTGACGGTGACGAAGACGACGGTGGTGACGGTGACGAAGACAGCGGTGGTGATGGTGACGAAGACGACGGTGATGATCCGGACTATAGCCCACCCTCTCCACAAGTGATGAACAGCGAGGACTCGTATGTTTCTGACTCCGAAGTCAGTCAATGTCAGTCAATGCCAATGAGCGCTTTCCCTGTCTCATTCTCGTTGGGTTCTCGTTGGGTTCGGGATTGTTGACGGGCCCGCGTCTCATTCTCGCGGCCCCTGTCTCATTCTCGCGGGCCCGTCAACAATCCCGAACCCAACGATCCCGATCCTGACTACACAGGTAATGAATCCTGACGCAGTGCGTGACACTACACAACGCGATGACGTAGCGAGCATACACAATGGCACAAAACGCGTGTGGGACAGGCGAAACATCTGTCTGTACTGCGACACTCCACAGTCAACGCTAGCTCGTCATCTGGAACGAAAACACGGAAATGAGAGTGCCATCCAGCATGCCCTTAGTCTCGAAAAAGGATCCAAAGAAAGGTCACAGGCGTTCCTCTCTCTCCGCAACCGGGGCAACTATGCACATAACATTCAGGTGCAACTAGGGAAGAAAGACGCCGAGTTCATCCCGTCGAGGAGAAACGCTCAGAAGAAGAAACACCGGGCTCACGACTTTCTCCTGTGTGACACATGCAAGGGGTTCTTCCGCAAAACGCTATGGAGGCACAAGCGGACGTGCTCCCGCAAACAAGGCCGCCAAAGTTCAGGAAGAGTTCAACGGGAGGCCCTGGCTCAGATGCCACTCGAACCCGGGGTCCCAAAAGGATATCAAGAAGTCCTAGACAACATGGTTCTCGACGGCGTGGCAATCATATGCAAAACGGATACACTTATCAAACAGTTTGGCCTCCGCTTGTATCGAAAGCTCGGCAACGAGAAACATCTAAAGGCATTACGTCAGTGGGAAACTCAGGGAGCTGGGACGACTCGTGAAAGAACTACGGCGAAGCGACCCGAGCGCGTCACTCGCCACCTACCTGAGACCGGAGAAGTTCCGTGCGATGACAGAAGCTGTTCGGAGTGTCTGCAGGTTCGATGAGCAGACAAACAAGTATGGCGTGCCGTCGCTGGCTCTCAAACTAGGCCACAGCCTAAGAAAGTGTGCTGCTATACAAAAGGCCAACTTCAATCAGAACGGAAACGAAGGAAAACAAATCGACGGGTTCATTCAGCTGGTAGAAATGGAGTGGACCGACGAGATAGCGCGCCCAGCCCACACGACTCTATGTGAAGACAAGTGGAATCGCTCCGACCTACTACCTATCGCAGATGATCTAATCAAGCTGCAAAAACACCTAACATGCAAGATTGAAGTCGCCACGCAAAACCTCAAGGACGAGCCCAACCCTGAACACCACAGGGTGCTGGCAGAAGCAACCCTTGCGCGGCTGATCTTGTTCAACCGACGCCGACAGGGGGAAGTTGGACGGCTGAAAACAGAGTCCTTTCAAAAAGCTGGCAAGGTACAGCTGCAGCCGGACCTTGAGTCCACTCTGAGTCCGTTTGAGAGGCAACTATCGGAGAACTTGAAGCGCGTTGTGGTGAAGGGAAAGAAGGGTAGGGGGGTGCCTCTTCTTCTGACCGAAGAGATGAGTGAAGCCATCACACTCCTTCTTGACACAAAGGAAAAGGTAGGCGTGGAAACGTCAGAGTACGTTTTCACAACTGCAAACGGAGAACCACTGAGAGGCTGTGACTGCCTAAAGAAGTATGCGCAGGCGTGTGGTGCCAAGCACCCTGAGGTCATAACCTCTACAAACCTCCGCAAGCACATCGCGACGGTGTCTCAAGTTTTAAACTTGAAAAACAACGAGCTTGATCAACTGGCCAACTTCTTGGGACACGACATTCAGGTGCACAGGGAATTCTACCGTCTCCCAGAATCATGCACACAAGTCACGAAAATAAGTAAACTGCTCATGGCTGCAGAGAGTGACTGCATGGCAAGGCATGGGGGCAAGTCTTTGGACCAGCTCGATATTCTGGATGCTGGCGCAAAGAGCAAAGAAACCGAAACGAAAGGACAAGGTATACCAAAGGACAATGAACAAGATGAACAACTTGAGCAAGAGGAACCGGAAAGCCAGGACATACGCAGGGAAAACAAAGAAAAGCGTACTCAGGAGGAACCCCAACCGCATGGCCCATCCCCCAAGCGGAAGAAACGAGTGCGGACACCATGGAGCCTCGAAGAAAGGTCGTCAGTTTGGAGGGCATGTGGCGAATACATTCGCCGAGGCGATGTACCGGGCATCAGTGTTTGCAGTCGTGCGGTTGCCGAGGAGCCTGCTCTTCGAGAACGTACCTGGCGCGCGGTGAAATACTGGTGCCACAACACCATCACAACAGAAAGACGACGCAGCGAGTGCGATATCACCGGTCCGCTCGTGTGACAGTCTGGGGCGTAGGGGGGGGGGGGGGGGATAAGGGGGTGAATCTCACGTTAGCGAAGTTCTCTTTCGTGGCAATGATCTTGTGATTTGTGTTTGTTGCAGGCTGTGTTCTGTTTGAATAGTTGTGTTTTCGCCAACCAGCGTGGACGATATCACTGTTCGTGTGAGGACCGGGGACGTAGGGAAGGGGGCAAACCTCACGTTAGCGAAGTCAAGTCTTTCGTGGCAATGATCTCGTGATTTTTGGTGTTACAGAACTGTGTTCATTTTGATTAGTCGTGTGATCGCCAATATGTGTGTGCGATATCACCTGTTCGTACGTGTGTGGACCGGGGAAGTTGTAAAGAGACTAGTGAGTTAACCTCCTCACATGTGTCAGAAGCATTTGTTGCATTAATGTTGGGGGTTATGTGAGCAAACATGATATTTCACAGGAAAATATATGGCCATTCCATATCTGGCATCTCTGCTTGAAGAGCTGATTTGCGTCCATTGCCGTTCAAACAGCATCGGTGTGTCTTCTCGTTAGCAGTGTTAGCAGTGAATTGGTGATTTCGAAAAGTTTCGTCTTGGGGCAAGACACCCGTGCTTAACCGTTGATGACCTATTGTGCCTAAGCTGTTCAACTGATCTAAATAATGGACATAGGCCCAGCGAATGCATATTTAAAGAGCCTTTGATTGTTTTTTTTTTTCGTTTGTTCCCAGCTATCATAGTTCCCGAGATATTTGTGGAAATCTGAGACAGATTCCAGGAGTTACCATGCTGACCTTTGACTACCTCTGTTGACCTAAGTATTAACCTGAGCCCAAAAATAACGAAATAGTTTCAACATTAATTCCGACGAGCTATCGAACGGTATTTTTTATTTTCGCCTACTCCATAGGAGCCAAGTTCGAGGGGATGGGGCGCTTTGCCCCATCGACAGGGGGCGTCTTGCCCAGGGGGTGGGGCAATACGCCCCTTTTGCAGGCTCCTCGAAAATCGTCGCCTTCAAATTTTTTAACTGAAGAAGGTATAATTAGGCGATGCAGAATACAGGCCAAATCTCCAAACTATGTGAAAATGCTATCACTCTCCGCTTCCGTCAAATAGGAAACGAGATTTTCAGCAAAATGCATCTAATTTTGTCTTGCCCCATGCTACCCTACTTGAATGTCGGACGTTCGGTCCTTCGTTTTCAGCCCATCGTAGCAAGCAAAGGAATAACAACAACCGGGGGTTTATTGTGGCATTGTCAAGTACGGACGAATACGAAAGACATCAGTAAACTAAATTACGAACATCGCGAACACAGCACCGCCCCTCACTAGAAAGGATACGCTTCGGAGGGGGTTACGGACATCATCATCACCATCAACAACGTACATAATTATTTTGTATTGTGCAACTGTTCAACTTCAAGCTATTGGTTCATGGTGCAGATACCTAAGGTTGGATTATAAATGTGGAGCAGGTGCAGGGGCCTGGTGACGGAGTGGCTGCTGCTGAATGGAACGCGCCTCCCGAGCCACTATCTCCACAGACTCAGCGAGCAGGAGAGTCTTGGCGAGGGTCAGTCGATCCTCCATCAGCAGGTGCTGCCTGAGAGGGGCTGAGCCCTGAAGCCGTATTTTCCACCACCTGATCCCTTATAACACCTGATCCCTTATGAATCACCGATCACAATAGTCACACGTGGGCGCCAACTGGCGCAGCACACTGACCCACTATGCAGTCGACTCTTGGGGCTGTTGGGCCCGGCACCTGAACCGGTACCTCTCGCCCACTCAGGGGTGGATCTAGGATTTTTTTTTCGATGAGGGGGGGGGGGGGGCGGCATTTTCGCCGTGAAGGGGGCGCCATGGGTCTACAGAGGCGCCAAAGGTTATACAAAAAAGCAGCAAAAATGGAAAATTCTCTTACGATTAATCATTTGCAAGTGTCTTTTCGAAGAAAAAATATAATAGAAAAATGATAATGGATATATTTGTAAAGCACTCACGTGTAGGTATGTCGTCCGTCAGTAGCACGCATTTTCACGTATATTTATTTCACGTAGCACGTATATTCGAGTGCGATCATGGATGTGCCTAGGTCTGTCACGGATAGGTCACTCACCTCTCTCGCTGGCCTGCCGAAATATACCCCTTCTCTTTAGCCTGACGAATCCCCCCCTCTCTCTCTCTCGCTCTCTCTCTCTCTCTCTCTCTCTCTCTCTCTCTCTCTCTCTCTCTCTCTCTCTCTCTCTCTCTCTCTCTCTCTCTCTCTCTCTCTCTCGCTCTCGCTCTCGCTCTCGCTCTCGCTCTCGCTCTCGCTCTCGCTCTCGCTCTCGCTCTCTCTCTCTGACCTGCCGAAATCTGCATAACTGGTGTGTTTATTTAACGACGCCTTTACCCGGAACTCCGTTCTGCTGAAACTCACACACCCCTCTCTCCGGCCAGTCGAAATCCTCTCATCCCTCTCCTTAGTTTACCTAAATCCACCCTTCCTGCCCCTTTTTCGGCCTACCGAAATCCACCCGACCCTCTCCCCGGTCTGCCGAAATGCACGCTATGTCTGGCCGACAAAAATATATTTACTCCTCTCTCCGGTCTGTTTCTCCACTTCATTAGCACGATCAACGTTAGAGGCTTCTTAGCCCAGAAGTCAGAGGTTCCTCAGTTTTAAAGATACCATGATCGCAAGGCCTTTCGGCTTTCGAGGCAGCTCCGCTTCAATAGTTCGGACCTTTATACCCAAGTACTTTTAACCTGGGGTGTCGCCAACAGGGGACCTGGGAGCCGGGCCCCGCCAAGATCGCTCCGGCCAGAGTTCGCCCCCCTCCCCCAGTTTGCAGGATTTTAACATTAGCCCTCCAAACCTACTCTGTTTGGGGCTAGCCCACCAAACCTCTGGCTGGCCCCACTCAAAATTGTGTGGCGACGCCACTGCTGGATTGACAGCAGTGGCCTCTCCGGCTAATGACGGCACCCTCTGGCCAGTGACAGCGCCCCTTCGGCTAGTGACGGCGCCCATATGGTCAGTGATGGCACTCCTCCGGCCAGTGACGGCACTTTGCGACCAGTGACGACGCCCCTTCGGCCAGTGACGGCGCCCCTCCGGCTAGTGACCAAGTACTCTTTGTCAAACACATTTATTCGATCACTGTCAGCATCACTGTCAGCCACCATGAATACCCTACCGATGCTTTCTACTTAGACCTGGTCAAACGGCGTCTGATGGAAGTGGTAGACAATAAGGACGAAGAGGCGCCTCTCGTCCAAATTGTATCGTAGCCACGTCTTTGTGGCGATACCCTTGACTGGGATGACCTGCGTCGGTGGCCGCGGATGAGTCAGATGAAAGTGCGCGGGGAGGACCGCGCCGAAGGTTTGTGACACGTAACGCTGTATAGGGGGCCCTGGGCAAGTCGAGCACAGAGGGGCCCCTGGGCAATAGGAGACGCCTGAGCATGTCGGCAGGGCGACAAAGCGGCCAGCGCAGTCCCTTGCCAGATCATAGGGCCCCTGAGCAGGTTGGAGGGCTCCTGGACAGACAGAGGGCCCCTGGGAAGTTAAAAGGGACCCTGTACAGGCCAGAGGGGCCCCTGCCCAGACCGAAAGGTCCCCTAGGTGGGTCAGAAGGGGCCCCTGAACATGCCGAATGGGCCCCTAGTCAGCTCTTCTTGAGAGGTGCTTCTTGGATGGTCAGAGGAGTCTTTGGTCAGACCGGAAGGGCAAACGGCACGTAGATATCCCAGATGAAGATTAAATACAAAGAGGACTTACTTCACAAGCAAAATATTAAAAGCGGAGCTTTCGGGTATGTTGTAACACCATTCGTCAGGGTGTTACAATATACCAGAAAGCTCCGATTTTAATTGCTCGTGTAGAGTAAGCCCTCTTTGTATTATATATATATATATATATATATATATATATATATATATATATATATATATATATATATATACATATATATATATATATATATATATATATATATATATATATATATATATATATATATATATATATATATATATATATATATATATATATATATATATATATATATATATATATATATATATATATATATATATATATATATATATATATATATATATATATATATATATATATATATATATATAAATATATATATAGCACCCACTCCACATCATGTCTTTTCGCTGCGCGGATCCCAGATGAGTCCCTGAACAGGTCGGAAGGGCGTTGAAAAGGTCGGAGGGGCCCCTAGACGATCTGAAGGGACCCTGGGCCTTTCAACAGTAAGAATGCAGTTGTCCAGGGAATACAACTTTAAAAAATCGCGCCGCTCCGCGGCGCAATTTAACTATAAATTCAATTATATGCGGGTTAGAAGAAAAAAATCGACCCGTTTCTCGCCGCATTTATGTGTTATGTTGCTACTTGCCTATATAATTGGGCAAAATAGTTCACTTTAGCACCATTTTTACCGCAATTTTAAACTCAATTTAACTTTTTTAGAGGTCCGCACCATGCGCAATGCGACGCATTGATGAGAAAGCATCTCCAGGCCATAAGACTTAAAATTTTCGCGCCGCTCCGCGGCGCAATTTGTTTAAGAATTCCAGGCCTTGAGCTTAAAAATATTCGACGTTGGTATAGCTGATTCCAAATTGGTGTCGCTGGTTCCAAAGTTGATATGGCAGTTTGCTAACTCCAGCTCCTAAAAGTTGGTATGGCCCATGCCATACTTGTCATACTGCATTTTCCATCCTTGTAACGTGTCATTCATCCGATTTTTTCTCTTTTTTTTTTGGGGGGGGCCTTACAACGCTTGGGAAGGGACTCTTAACGCCCGGGAAGGGGCCCTTTCGAGGCGCCGCCCCCCCCCCCCTTGGACGAAATCCTGGCTTCATGCCTGAGTGTAATGGTGAACATGGACACCGGGTAATATTTGTTTGCAATACATGCAATTGACACTTAACGGCCGAGATACAATGCTTACTACCGTACCTATGCTACGCAAATGAATCATTGAATGTCTTAAAACATATGGCATAACCTTCGACGGATCTTCGCCCAAGCACTAGCTACGAGGAACTGAATATATGCAAGCCTAGATCTATTGCAAGCTGATGTTGCAATGTTGCAACTTATAGAATAAGAAAATACAATTTATTATTTTGATATCGTCAGGTCAAAGGTCATATTGAGGTCACGTGAATTTCCCCCCCCCCCCCCCATTTCCTAATAGTCCAACACTGTGGAGTATTCTATATTAGTTTGATTCCGCTAAGTCTATTAGCACAGAAGATATAAGCGTTTGATATAAAGTAGGTACACACTATCGTGACCTTGTATAACCTCTCAATATGACCCTTGAGGTCACCTGGAGCTAAAAGTGGTAGTGTATGTTTCTTTCACTTGACACTACAGGTGTACCAATTTTCATATAAATCGGAGGGGGTCGGATTTTTTTTTGTTCGGCCAGACACTTATACCCTAATGACCCTACCCTAATGATAACGTTTAAATGAAGGCAGCCGGGCAGTAATTTTGTTTTACGTGGATATCGAACGGAAAACGACGGAAATAGTTGGAAACGAATGAAGAATCATTTTTTTTCTCTAGCAAACAGAAAGCATTTGCCAGCCCTAGAGCTCATATTATTTAGGACAGAGGTAGAAGTCCAGGACCCAGAAGCGAAAACGATCGTTCCGTAACGCGTTACTTTTTCTACACCATCGTTCCTGAGCAACTGAGTGACGGGTGAACACCGAATCGTACCTTGGTTCGAAACGCACCGATACAGGAGAACTACGGTCGAATTATGCTATATCTTTAGTTTTATTATTAGGTAAAGTGGGCTTCATTGGTTCTATGTGTGGTGGGACTGACTTCAGCCGCATGCAGTGCACTGGCTAGATACCAAATAGAGCTCAGGTCAGGGGAGTTAACTGCACCGTGCTCTTGGGAGCGAGGTTGAGGCGTTTAAACACTCGAACGTTGAAAAGCAATAGTTTTGCCTAATCTTCGAGAGCATCACTTTTGTATATACATTTAGTCCGAATGTTTTTGAATGGATGGATTTCCAAGGTCAGGCCCCGCGCTAAGCATAGCTTGTTGCGCAGGCCGTGACCCCACCACCCGATCAAGCAATTCTTGGCGTCCGGCAAATGTATCACTGACGCTCGCTCCGACACCACGTGTCCTGAGCCGGGAAGTAATTTTCGTTTTACGTGGATATCCTCGCATGTCACTGTCAACACTGTCAAACGTTCCTGAATAAAGATTTCGCAAGCATATCAAAAGATAATCTTTAAAAAAATGGCTCAGATTGTCTTTTGAGTGAAGTTATGTAATTTGTCTTTGGAGATACAGGCGATAGAGGGAGCTCGGCTAGGGAGCCCGGGTCAGGGGAGCTCGGCTGACGGGACATGGGAGCTCGGATCAGGGGGCTCGGCTGACGGGACATGGGAGCTCGGCTCAGGGGGCTCGGTTGACGGGACAGGGGAGCTAGGATCAGGAGAACTCGGGGGCCAGGGGAGCTCGGATCAGGAGAACTCGGGTCAGGGGAGCTCGGATCAGGAGAACTCGGGTCAGGGGAGCTCGGCTGGCAGGTTAGGGAGATCCGATCCGGGAGCACGGGTCAGGGAGCTCAGGTCAGAGGAGATCGGGTAAGGAGAGCTCGGGTTATGGGGCTCGGGTCATGGGAGCTCAGCTGACGGGCCAGGGGAGCTCAGGTCAGGGGAGCTCGGATCAGGGAAGCTCGTGTCGGAGGAGCTCGGGTCAGGGGAGCTCGTGTCAGAGGAGCTAGGGTCAGGGGAGCTCGGGTCGGGGAGTTCGAGTCTGGGAGCTCGGGTCAGGGGAGCCTGGGTCAGGGGAGCTCGGGTCAGGGGAGCTCGGGTCAGGGGAGCCTGGGTCAGGGGAGCTCGGGTCAGGGGAGCTCGTGTCACAGGAGCTCGGCTGACGAGCCAGGAGAGCTCGGGTCAGAGGAGATCGGATCAGGGGAGCTCGGGTCATGGAGTTCGAGTCAGGGAGCACATGGGCCAAGAGAGCCTGGGTCAGGGAGTCTCTGTTAAGTGTTTGGGTCAAGGGAGCTCGGGCCAGGGGAGCTCGGGTCAGAGGAGCTCGGCTGACGGGCCAGGATAGCTCGAGTCAGGGGGGCTCGGGTCATGGATGTCGGGTCGGGAAGCTCGGGTCAGGAGAGACTGGGTCAGGGAGCCTGGGAGGGTGCTCGGGTCAAGGGAGATCGAGTTAAGGGAGCTCGGATCAGGGAGCTCGGGTCAGGGGAGCTGAGATCTGAGACGTCCCTCGACAAGAGAGACGGCGTGCTGCGAGTTATGTTTGCTACAACGCTTATTCTCAGAAGTGGAATATTAACTGCTTCAAAAAATGATAAAATAAACATGGAGATGACACAATTATAAGCGAAATGTAGGTGAACAATATCAATCCAAAACTAGAATTACTTCGAACTTGTGCTGCTCGCGACAGAATACAGCTCTCGGCTGTCCCCCGCTAATCAAAATTGGTGGCGCCGCCCCTGCCAGAGCGGAGCCGTCACTAGCCAGAGGCATGTCAAGCGTCATCGTTAGCTGAAGAAGCGCTGACTCCAGCCGAAGAGACGTCATTCATTAGTTTAGTACCTAAGTACTAGACATGGTCAGCCACTAACCGGGGAGCGCTGTCCTTAACCGGGAAGGGGGGGGGGGGTGTAATTCGGGCGCCGCGTATCCAATGGGAAATGGCGTCTCCTGAATGGTGTTATTGTTATTCGGGCATGGGAGGTCCTGCATATCTGTATCATCGGTACGCTGCTGCGTATATTTACACAACGGGCCTCGTTATTCAGATTTTCACACGGTACTCACAAACTGGCCCTTGATTTTCACAGTTTGCACACGGTACTCACACACCCGCACTCGCTATTCACGGTTTTCACACGGTACTCACACACAGGCACTCGCTATTCACGGTTTGCACACGGTACTTACACACCGGCACTCGGTATTCACGGTTTGCACACGTGTACTCACACACCGGTCCTCTGTTTGCACCTTGGCACTCGGTTTTCAAGGCCAGTCTTTCACCATGATGCCTCGTGATATTTGGCAGTCAAAACCCCTGGGACAGATCCAGGGCCTATTGCCTTCCCATCAGCAAATTTACAAAGCTCTACAACTGTCGGAAGACCCGGCACTCGGTAGTGACGGTACAGCCATGGCACTCGTTTTGCACGGCTCGCACGTATGTGTGTGTGTGTGTGTGTGTGTGTGTGTGTGTGTGTGTGTGTGTGGGTGGGTGGGTGGGTGGGTGGGTGGGTGGGTGGGTGTGTGTGTGTGTGTGTGTGTGTGTGTGTGTGTGTGTGTGTGTGTGTGTGTGTGTGTGTGTGTGTGTGTGTGTGTGTGTGTGTGTGTGTGTGTGTGTGTGTGTGTGTGTGTGTGTGTGTGTGTGTGTGTGTGTGTGTGTGTGTGTGTGTGTGTGTGTGTGTGTGTGTGTGTGTGTGTGTGTGTGTGTGTGTGTGTGTGTGTGTGTGTGTGTGTGTGTGTGTGTGTGTGTGTGTGTGTGTGTGTGTGTGTGTGTGTGTGTGTGTGTGTGTGTGTGTGTGTGTGTGTGTGTGTGTGTGTGTGTGTGTGTGTGTGTGTGTGTGTGTGTGTGTGTGTGTGTGTGTGTGTGTGTGTGTGTGCCGCGCGTGCGTGTTAAGCATTCACTCGCCGTCTCGGTGAATTCACTTCTAAAGTGGTGATATTTCTGCAGGCAATGCAGGCAAACGCAGCCGGCGGCACAACAGCCCCGGCTATGTACCACGCCTCTAAAAATATTGCCGAAAACGTTTTATTTTGTTCTAGTGCGTCCTCATTTTTATTTTGCGTGGCTTTTAGCCTTGCATACTTAGCTAGCCTGGCGCTGATCAGTGAAACAATAATGGAATCTGCATTGAAACAAGTGCAGTGTGCAGTGTGCAGTACTTTAATATCAGTGTTTTCTTTTAAAAACTAGCAGGTTGCGAGTAGCAGCAGATTTGTACATGATGTCTTGTTTTTGCAGTGACCTCCCAACGAAGGCGCAGTACGACGCTATGGTGGGCAGCGTGATGGACGCCTTCCCCAGCATTCGGGGCAAACTGAGCCTTGTGGACGCAAGTCGGAACGCTGACAGTCCTTCATTGTCAATGTCACTGTCGTTTAAGCTGCCATTGAATATTTCGCCATCACGTTTCGCCTCGAGGGAAGAGGACTGGTTTTCAGGTGCGTAGCTCTTTGGGACATAATGTTAAACTAATATAATATTGATAATGGGGTCAATGCTGGCAAAAATTCAAATATATGGAAAATGCATGACTAACAATCAGTATTTCAGTCTAACAGAGGGATTCGAATTCGCTAGGATAAAGACTGTTTATTCATTTTCAGTCAATGCTGAAACGAATGCTCCGCGACAAGTTTCGCAACAAGAGAGCAGCGCACAAGAAGCGAGTCCACTCACCATCTATCGACCAAGGAAGCAGCCCAGCGATCAAAAGGAAGCGAGTGGCCGGCCTCCCTCAGTACCAGCCGGACGATTTCATGGACGCCGTGGATCTGCAAATCAAAATCAATGGGCTGAAGACAGCGAGCGCCACAGAATGCCAGCGACTCATGGAGGAGACGTTCAGTGGACGGCGCCGCATGATTGTCGCGGGAGGTGCAGTGATTAAGGACATCGCACGAGACTTCCCTGCGCTCTGCACTCCACAAGGCGTAAGTGGATTATGTGAGCGTTTGCGTTTACGGGTGCGTGAAACTCGTTTGGTTGGCTGTATGCACGCATGTTCAATGTCAGTTGTGCTGTGTCTGCACGTGCGCACGTACACACCCCTATTATTAATCTAAGGGACGGCAAAGCATATTATATTAAAACTTGGTGTTTGGCTATCGATCATCAGCCGCCGCCTTCCTACATGTCAGGGGCAAGGGCCTCTTGTCCTGCGCATCCCATTTTATATTCCCCAGGAACGGCTGAGCCCGATGGTTTTATATTGAGTGAAGGGTACACACTAGAGATGCAAAATTAGAGCCCAGCGGCCCAGCGCTGGGCCCAAATTCAGGCCCGGCAGGGCTTCTGTGGGTCTCAACTCGGTCTGAACTCGATCTTGCTGGGCTCATGCTGGGCTCAGCACGGACAACCTAGTGTTGAAGGGATACACTGCTGGGCTTGGTGCTGGGCTTTTATAGCTCCAGGATAACAGCTGGGCTTTTTGCTGGGCTTACCAACAGATGTGCTGGGTCTGTGCTGGTGCTGGCCCCTGACTTTCGGATTTTTTTCATCTCTAGTACACACTACTGCTGTCTTTCGCACCCGCTCGTGACTGTCTTACCTCAAGAATATAAGTAATTTTCTTTTCTTTTCAGTTCCGCGACGAAGTCGACCGTCTGGCTGGGAGGAAGGAGTACATGCAGGCGGCAGTGCAGAAGTTTGACCAGGAAATGGAGGATATGTCCCACACCCTGAAGAGCCCCGAAGGTACTGTCCAATGATCACCATTACGCCACGCTTACCTGCTCAGATACCTGTTGTTGTTGTTATTATTCCCTCCGGCCCTGATGGAGGGCGTAGCCGAGAAGGCTCAGTTGGGCCCGGAATCCGGCAGCCAAGGCGGCCACCACAGCGTCGTCTCTGACGATGGTGAGATCAGATACCTCGATAATATGCGCCGTAAGTATTCCCGTTTTGCCCCACCCATGGGCAAAATTGAACATGGTTTGATGACAAAATGTGGTTCGATGACACACAGTCTCACCGTCAGCAAACGAAACAGGCTTTTACGGTGTGATATGAAGTGCAGGAAACTCCGGCGTGCTTACTGCGATACATTACTCTCAAACCAATTAGTCGTGCTCTCAGTGATGAATTACAAGTATTTTCTTCATTACGCTGTGTTAGGAAAAAAATAATTGCTTAACCCGCGACTTGCTGGGGGGGGGGGCGTTAAACGCCCCCCTTTTTCGTCGCGCTATAGCTCTGGTCTGGCGCGCCGCAGGCACGCCAAACTTTCCGTACTTGTCACAAACAATGTTATTTATCTTTTGACAAAATTTCATAAAGATCGATTCAGATTTTGTTTAGCTAATGACGTTTTAGTGACGTCATGAATTTCCATTTTTGGTTAAAAAAACGATAAATATTTGAGAAATCGTAGAAAATCGAGTTTGTATGCAAATCGCAAAGCGAAAACGCCATAATGACATAAATACTATTGTCTTCAACATTGCTGTCTCGAATTTTCAAAATTATTGCTTTTTGACCCCCAAAACTTTGAAAAACTGAAAACAGATAATTTTGGAGAAAAAAATACCATACAATCCTTTCTCTTTTTGTAAACGAAATAAATGTAAAAGAGACCCACCTGTTCAATCACCATGCCAAATTTTAAGTCGATATCTTGATTTTGGACCCCGAGTTGCCCAAATAAGTGTACAAATTGATGACGTCACGCAATTTAATTGCAATTTGTGGCCGTTCTAGACCACATACGAGAAAAAAAACGCGTTTAACGCCCCCCCCCCCCCCCCCCTCCCCAGCAAGTCGAAGGTGGCGAAATACCCCAGCAACTGCTGGGTTAACCCATTAAAGACGAAATTTATTTTTGAAGATATTTGTTGAAATTCGGTCGCCCCGTTTTGTTCCCTGTGGTAAACCCCATTTGGCCCTAGAACAAACGTCCATAGTTCGAACATGTTCGGCCACGCGTGCCTCGTACAACAGCCATCACCCGCTGTAATTAAACATAAGCTTTCAAATGTATCTGTTGTGGCAGATGATCACAAACTTATTCCACCGCATTCCATCCTCGAACGTTAGCAAACGAGTGTCAAAAATATATCAATGTGATTGAAAACAAATAAACCGTATTGTACTCATCACTTCTGTTGAGTCGTGACGAACGCGCACCGGAAAAGAGTGGCACCTGGGTGAACAATATGTCAATACGGATTCCAGCTTGCTGCTCAAATTAAGGAGAAACTGCGATTACCCCGTTATGCCCCACATTCCCCTACCCTTATGACAACAAACTTTATTCTTCTCACACCACAGGTCAGGTGCTGAAGCAGACCGCCGAGCTGCTCGGGCTGCAGTTGGAGGAGTTCGTCGTCGAGCCGGGCAAGCTACCTGCAGCTAAGTCGCTGGGGCCGTTCCCAGTGATCGTTGGGAAAAGCATCGTTGCGGACGGCATTACATTGACAACAGCTGATACCGAGTCTGAGGCCGTGGTGGCTGTGGTGTTGGCGCACAGCATCCTCAGCTTAAACTTTCGCAAAAAAGTGGCCGCGTTCATGTTTTTTGTACAACGCTACGTCCTTGGGATCGATGACGGCACAAAGGCACCGCAGAGGTGCCTAAAGTTCGTCCAGCAGCAGAGCGCAAAAAGGCGCTGTAAAGCCTGAGGCGAGCGGGGCCCGAGGCGGCCGTCATAGACCTCTGCGCCGTCGGCGGCCGGTGGGCGAGAGCAGGCGCGAGCGCGTGCCGGCGCAGCCTGAGCGCACGCGCCAGACGCGGTCGGCGTGGGCAGAGCGGGGGCCGGTCCCGCCGGACGCCGGGAGGCTGGGCTCGCCCTTGGCCGGGGTCGGCGGCTCACCCGGTGACCGGTCGGCGGCGGTCCGGGCCGCGGCCGCTGCGCTGCCGCCCGGGACCGGTGGTCCGCCCCGGTCTGATGACGTCACCCTCGGCGGTGGGGGAGCGGCGGTGGTCTCCTCCGTACCGGCCGGCGCGCTCGGGAGGTCTGCTGGTGACGTCACTCCGGCGAGGAGCGGGGCCGCGACTCCAATAGGACCTGCGGCCGAGGCAGGCGGCGCTGATATGTCGGCTCGGGCGGGCGGCGTCGTACCTGCTGGGGGCGCGGTTCCTGCCGTAAGATCGGTGACTATGACGGACGTTGCTGGTGATGGTGGATCGGCTCCGGCGGGTGAGGGCGCAGCTGCAGACGGCGCGGCTGGGACAGCCTCCGTGGCTGGTGCGACGTCCCCTGTTCCGGCGGGTGCCGGAGCACGGCGGGTGCCGGTGTCGGTGCGTGCTCCGGCGGGCGCCGTCGCCCCTGACGAGACTGGTGTGGTGTCCCCGGCTGTCCCTGATTGATGGTCACAAGGAAGGTACGTTTCCCATGTTCTGTGAAGAGTGGAGATTTAAGAGAAACCGTATTTTATTTTGTTAAAGGTTAAGAAGGCTGTTGTCTCATGTGTTACCCCACGATTAAGGCGATAACTTCGTGGGATACTTATTTTAAGGCTGAGAGCAGCTGGCCCTTTGGTTAACCGGTCGGCGGACATTTTGTCCCGCTATGAGGGGTTACGCACGGCGGTTAGTTTGGTTTGTGTCTGTTTTTGTATCTTTGGTTTATTGCATTGCTTTAACCGGATAATGTGTGGAAGTTGGCTACACAGAGACCAGGGAACAATCGGTTCCATGTAAAGTATTGTTTGAGGGCTCTGCGAATTGTTCTCAGAATGTTCACTATAAAGTGTTGTTTGATAGTACATTGTGTGGTTTTGGGTCATGATTGATTGAATGATTGAATACATTCAGTGATTTTCATTATATTTTATTATGCATTGATGAAAGTTTCAAATCCATCAGTCAATAGCTGTGGCTGTGGTACAATCGCGAGCATTTTTGGAGGTGTGGTCACGCGACACATGGACTGGTGACCTGACCTGAGACGATCTGGGGTCAATATTTCAACACAATGTGCGCCATTGATGTCGAAATATGTTTATCGATTCTGGTGGTGGTATGGGCCGCCGGTTATCCGTGTTTTTCTGCTGGGCTATGAGTATCACCCAGCTGACAGGGCCGCTGATTTATTGGTGTATCGAGCTGCTGGATGAAGCGTACTCAACTGCTTAATCATATGTAAACCTGTGGGTGCTTACAGGCGCTTTGGTGCTACAATTAGCACCACCTGACGGATAAGCATCCATACGGTGCTGAAAATTGAACTAAGCACCGCTTGGGTGCTAGAAGGTAAGCACCCTCACGGTGCTGAAAATTGGACTAAGCACCATTTGGGTGCTAGATGGTGCTAGCCTGCTATGGTGCTTATGTTAGCACCCAAGTACTGAACACGTGCTAAGATTAGCACCATCTGACAATAAGCACCCACAGGGTGCTGAAAAATGAACTAAGCACCATTTAGGTGCTAGATGGTGCTAACCTGCTAGGGTGCTACTGTTAGCATCTATGTTCTGAACAAAGCACTACCTAGGGCGTAGATTTAACACCTATACGGTGCTGAAAATTGAACTCTCAATTTTTACCCAAAGGGTACTAATCTTTTTTTTACAGGGGTAAGCATACTTAATATCAATAATGTAAGAAGTATTTAAGTCTAGCAGGAACATTATTATGTTCGCAGTACATTAACAGTGTTTACCCCTTGCAAGACCCTACGGCGAATTTAAAGGCGCCAACGGGAAAAGTCGCCGACTAGGTGCATGGTCGCAGATACACGACCGCACCCTGCAGCTTGGCCTGATCGGCGAAGACGTATCAACGTAGGGGATGCTGCAGGGGTCATAAAGACTACTCAAAAGACCACACAAAAGCCAGGTAAGATCCTAATTCGCCTTAACAACTTTCCGGCAAGAAAGGAACGGGTACTGATACCGCGAAAAAGGGATTGCGTGAGGGGAGATAGACCGACAGATAGACGGAGATCGAGCAAGCTTTCTCAAACATGGCTGCCAAATATTGCACACGTCATATTATCACAAAGGTAAATTAATCCCACAGTACGATAATACAAAAACATCCGCATGGTGGGACTGTTTAAATGTCATTGGGGGTCACACTGCTAACTTCCGTGGTTGTGTGGTGGTGTGAAGTTGCCAAACTAATATATTGATATCGTTTCCTTTCAGAAAAGCAGAAACCTCTGGTAGCGCGGTCGCAGCGGCGGGGGACCTAGTCGTTGTGGCGACGGTGGTGGGGGCGGCGGCAGCGATGATTATAGGGGCAGTACTTGCCGGCTTGGGCGGTGGCGGGATCGCCCGCAGTGGTGCGGGGGCGGCCGGGGCGGCAGCACCCGCGGCGGCGGGGGGCCTATGGGGGGCGGCCTATGTCTTTGTTATGGGCGGCGGGCGCGTGGGCCGCGAGTATGGGAGGTGTGGCGCCGGCGGCTCTTCGGGCGACGGCAGTCGCGAGTACGTTTCCGCCGCTGGGGGCGGCGGCAGAAGCCGAAGCGGGTCACGATGGTGGGGGAGGTGATGCCTGGCGTGGCAGCCGCGAGAGTCGTGAAAGTACGTGCGGCAACGTGGTCGACAAGGGTGGCCAGGTGTTTCTGTATATATTCCCGGTCATCTGTATCGGCAATTCTCACGCCGTTCACCTTCCCCGGCTGGCGCGGTCGCTCGGACACCGCATGGGTCGTCTGTATATCGGCTACAATACTGTGGCCGCGGATGTCTCCGTGTCGATATCGCGGACGACATCAAGTGACTCCGAGTCGGGCTTCGCACCCTCACGGCTAGCGACTACCGGCCAGAGTTCGACGTCGTCTCCATGGGGGGGGGGGGGGGTAACGTGCTCGCCAGGCTCGCGCAGCCCAGGTCGCCCTGGTGGACCGGCTGCCGCGCAGCGGGCCTGTGTCGACGGGCTCCGGAAAGTTCTATACGATCTGGAGCTCGTTGACGGGATCCGAGTTGTGGTGCTGAGCGCGGTGCCTCGTGCCGGGCTCATGACTGAGGGCCTGGAGGCCTTCAGAGACCTCTCGTTCATGTACCGGGACCTTGCCGACGAGCTTCATGGTCACGAGCAAATGGACGTAAAGGCTCTTCTGAGGGTGGCTGGTGTCTCCACACCATGGCACACCACGGCGCCTGACGCGGGTGTAGAGCGCGACGCACCCAATGACGTCCCGACACTGCCCCGACCAGGTCCCGATGGGGACCCCGACCAGGTCCCGATGGGGACCGCGACCGGGCTCGGTGTCTCGCAGCACCAGGCGCCGCCGGCATTACCGGCCTCCGTATCCGCGTGTGTGTGTGTTGTGTATGCAAATGTGATTCATCGAATTGTACTGTTTTGTATTCACCATCGAAAATGTACGTTTTTAAGTGTTGCAACCAGGCTGAAGAAGACAGCCGCAGCTGCCTTGGAAAGCTTCCTCGAATAAAAATAAGCTGGCAGGAAGAATATCTTTCAATACTAAAAATATGTATATTGCTTGCCCATCAAGAAAATATATTACCTATATTGCCATGTGTGAAGGTAAATACGTTATATGTTGATGTCTATGCACCAGCTTCCATAACAATTTGCATAAGCAAGAACAATTTGCTACCAAGGTTGTGTCGGTTAACAACCGCATTGAAATATACGACAGCTCGTGCAACTCAGCCAAGACTATTAAAACACAAACTTATCAAAAAGGGGTGAATGCGTACAATTTATGAACCTATGACGAAACTATCGAATTGAAACTCTAGCATTGGCTCGGTATATGCAGTTAGCTATTGTACCAAAACACAGACTGCCTTTCAACTGGGAAGCTCAGACAGTATCATCACTAATAAATCTGCTAACGCCGGGTCTCCACAGTCCAAACCGACCTTGCCTGCCCAGGCCGCTCACCCACCCACCCCACACACCGTGTCTGGGTGCATTTAGCTAATTAACGAGACCATTCTCACTCCCCAGTGACGAAGGAGACAGGAGCACGCCGCCGTCTGTCCCCCTAGCTAATGCGCCAGACCAAGTTGACGGATTAGCGATTAACTTAATTACAGGTTATGAAGTAAATATAAATACAGCTATTTTCCTGACTGATGCCCATTGCCCATGCCCCGGGATATTAAAAAGTTACAATACCTCATATTATTTCTTCAGAGAGGTTTCGTGTTGGCCCTGCCATAGCCAACAAGCTGGTTGACGTCATCAGGGATGACAATTGACATCCGGCACCCCTCTGGGCGCAACATTGCGCTGTCACCCAAGGAACAGGTGCTGCTCACCCTGAGGTTAGGAGTCTTGACATGGCATGCATGACTCTGAAAACAACATTGGTACATTGCTGCCTGAATCTAAACGTTAACATTGACCTGGCAGGCATGCCAAACTGCTCCCCTACCTGTTTCATTTATGACCTGCAACAGGACAACTTACGCCATCTCACTACTGTCGGTGATGCATCCTGACACTTTAACTTTTGGCTGGTTATTGTTTTGAAGTAGCCATAGCGGTAATTTGTTTCTCCTCCCACACTATGGGAAGGAAGTTAATTCACCATGTCCAAACATGGTGAGGGTCAAAGCTACTATTATGTAACTGTGACTTCTGTGGCATGCATTGCAACATAAGTATAACCCAGTGGCGGATCCAGGGGGGGTCACGGGGGTCATGATCCCCCCCCCTTGGGCCATGTGGGCACCACCGCGCCGCGGGGGCACCACCGGGCCGTGGGAGTATCAACGCGCCGGGGCACCACCAACATGAGAAAAAATCCGCGCCGCGTAGCGGCACAAACCATCCAGTGTTCTTTGAACCAAGGGCACCACCGCGCCGCGGGGGCACCACCGGGCCGTGAGGCATCACCGCGGCTTGGAGGCATCACCGCGCCGGGGCACCAGGGGAACCACCAAAATAAACCAACAAAATTCGCGCCGCTACGCGGCGCAAATCATTCAGCGTTCTTTGAACCAAGGGTACCACCGCGCCGGTGTACCAGGGGCACCACCGCGCCGGTAGGCGGCGCTGTGGGGCGAGGGGAGACACCGAGGCACCGTGCCTCCTTGAATCCAGGAGGGAAAACAATGGTCTGGTGCCGCCATGAAATCACAAGCATTGGTCGCTGGAAAACAAAATCGCGAAATGATGCTAAATTAAAATTGCTAAATGCCAAAAAATGTCCCTTCATGCCTCCCGTCCCTTGGGCTATGAAGGGGCACCAACGTACCTTTATACCAGAGGCAACAACGTATCGGACTCGAGGGCCCTGAGGGCCACCTTGGGCTGATACATTAGATTATAGAACCTTTCGATTTTGTAGCGCCTAGTTACAGGGGCGTAGGAACTATGTTCAAGTTGGGAGGAGGGGGGAGGGGGGGGGGGGACATTCTGAAGTCGATTCTTTCCATGCAATGCCCGTAGGCGTAATGTTAAAATCAAAAATTATGGGGGCGGCTGCCCCCCCCCCCCTTGCCCCTGTTCCTACGCCTATGCCTGGTTATCCAGACGAAAACAAAAATAAAGAAAACAATTCCGCGCCGCTACGCGGCCAGTGTTTCCAGTACTATATATAATATAGACTGTACCCACTGGCGGCCGCAGGGGGGGGGGGGCATGGCCCCACCTCTGACCTTAAATGGGGAGAGGGGCAACATGTCTTTTGACCCCACCTTTTGCTCCACACATATTTCCTCGTTTTGACCCTGCATGCTGGTTCCAATAGCACAAATTAGTTCTCTAACCCGCTCAAAACCTCAAATTTTGGCGCCGCTTCGTGGCGCAATAATAGCTTATCGCATGCATACGATTTACTGCTCGTAAAAAACGGCTTCCAACCATAGGCGTAACCACCTTCCGAAAGTAGGTGGGGACGGAGGCACTTTGAACTCGATTCTTTCCATGCAACGCACCATCGGCGTAATGTTAAAATCCGAAAATGTTACTGGAGACTGATCCCCAGTGACCCCAGTGGTGGTTACGTGCCTGCTTCCACCCCCCCCCCCCCCCTGGTCACGAACCTCGACTTCCCTCCTGGTCAATTCTTCATCAGCTGTCTGGGGCCGCTCTTGACTAGAGCCCTTCATGGGACACATTTTCAGTCCCCATCCCGTTCCAGCCCATTCAGCCAGACCCAAACCCGTTCCAATCAAAATTCATAATTCAAAATTCATTCCCACCCATTCCCACCCATTTCAGCATATTTCACTTTTTGTGGTGCTAAAAAATGGCATGGTCTGTCCCAAACCCGTTCCATTTCCCAAAATTGCCCAATGCCCACCCATTTCCATCCCGTTCCATGGGAATTCCAATTTCATGAAGGGCTCTACTCTTGACTGTACAAATTATATATTTTAGCACCATCCGCGGCACTTTAAATGATAAAAAGGGTACGAATGATATTGCAAATGCCTATAGCAAACGTTGTCAATAAAAACAACTAAAATAGGGGCACCTTCAAAATATAGTGGACCAAATCCGTTGAGTTTTCAGATTTGGGTATAGATAGGGGCACCACTGCAATTGATGACCCCCATTTAATATTTTCTGGATCCACCCCTGGTACAACCACAATTAATTGCATGTTTCCATAATCAGCTGCTTCTTTAAGGCCACACATTGGGACAACCCGCAAGAGACGGTGAATGGCAGATATCTTAGAAATGTCACAAAGCGAAACCCAACAGAGACAAATGACAATGAACGCAGTCGGGGAAACGCAAGCGGCGTGCGGAGGATACCAATACCAAACGGTGTTCTAGAGCCCGCCCGGGCCAAAACACACTCGGAGACAGCATGCCAAGAGACACAGAGGATACCAAACGGTGTTCTAGAGCCCGCCCGGGCCAAAACACACTCGGAGACAGCATGCCAAGAGACACAGAGGATACCAAACGGTGTTCTAGAGCCCGCCCGGGCCAAAACACACTCGGAAACAGCATGTCAAGAGACGCATCTCCAGGCAGAAAGCAAATCACTCAATCGGGAAAACATGCGCGTTAAAAGAGCATTAGAAGCTTACTGTCCGAGCGAGTACGTCGCTCGGTTGACCGGACAAGGGAATGGCAGCAGCCTCGACAGTTTCAGACCTTTGAGGTGGCTCTAGGCCTTCGGGAAATACTTTCAGTTTTCTCTAACATGAACCATTTAATAATTGTACTTGATGGCTTATCGTTCTGTGGCTATCCGTCGGTCGTCCACTCCATGCCACGTGCTATTATGGCCACGCAGACAGCTGACAGGCACGTGCTGCGCCATCGCGTGAGCGTTCATTTTTAATTTTTAACACAAATTGCTCCCCTCCACCAACTCCCGGTGCCTCGTTCGTTAGCCTGTCAGCGCACCTATTGTGACGTCACCGGATACGATACAGCTGTGACGTCATCGCCACACTATCGGACGAGGCCACAAAGAGGAGCCCCGATGTGTCCCCGTAATTAATTTCCGAAAGTCTATCTCTTTACCTCGTGGAGGTTGGCAGCTGCTTCTAAAAACGCTGATCAGGCGTAGAAAATGAGCACATGCGTTTGGTTGGTCATAATTGCCTGCTATGCAGCATCATTACGAGCGAGCGGTCCTCACTGAATACGGGATTGTTCTCTCATATAAGCGGCTGACCCGACCCGACAGACCAGTGTCCTGAAATTGTGTTTTGCAAAAGTGTGATGAATGCTGAGAGGACGTCACTATTCCAAGAGGTGGTGGATATTTGGGTTAACATGTGTATGATAATAACCCAACACTCGATGCAGTCAGTCAGTTTGATGTAGGTATATTTAACACAAAAATAGCTGTTCCGATACATTTTTTTTAAAACCAAATACAATTACGCAATTTCACTGCGAGTTCAGAGGACTTTTATGCAGACAAATGATCCCTATTCCAGCTGTGCCACTTAAAATATCTCCAGATGGTTGGAAAGCTCCTAAACTGAAAAGTAGAAAAACATTATTTTGACGTCTTTTGCAGGAAGTTGTTTTCGCATGGTACCTGCATTTGCTTCATACGGCTTAGTTCGATCGCTAATGACGTCGTTTCGATGGCAAGTGACGTGACAAAAACACAAATTTATTTGGGTGTGGCTTTCCACTCATATTTGTGAAATTCAGGACACTGCGACAGACCATAACGCCTTTGAGCATTTATCTTTGGAAACCCGCATCTGATTGACAAGCGGTCTTCGCTATCGATAGCCCCATTCATAACATTATGTTATTGACATGTTTCGTCCCACGTGAGGGGTCAGCATGGTGCGTGGCACGTGCCGCGTCAGGGGTGTCAGAAAACGTTATCCTGCTATAGCTGAGAAACGGATTAGTTGAGTCGCGGTGGTTGCCATGGTAACAGAATCATGCATGGCAACTCCACTGCTGCGGGTGCGTTGACCGATTCAAGGGAATGTTTCACCTTTAACATGGGGTTTTGGACTGAGATAGCAGATTTGTAGAGCAGATCTAAAAATGGGTTGTGGTGAAAGAATTACCTCTCTACGTTAAGTAATTTCGACACAGGACTAGTGGGCCCGATTTCAAATCCCCTGTTCCAGGCCACGATCGGGGCAAATGGACCAATGCCCCCCCCCCCCCTGAAGGTCTGTATGTGCCCCTTTGGTGAACAAAATGAATTAATTTTTGTTTGTTTTTTTTTAGGGAAAAGTTGGGCGATATTCCGCTTTTGCACACCTTTATATAGGTAAATTGAATTAACATTTCAGTCGTAATGGCGGAGTCATTGCGGTTGGTTGAGGGAAGCGTGTAGAATTAGTATAAAATATTTGGTTTTCCTATAAAAAGGTGTGCAAACCGGAATACGACAAAAATTGTTGAAAATATGCCCCTCAAAAAATTATTGGGTCAAATATGGTGAGTTGTTTTGGTCGGGGTACTTTATGCCCCCCTAAGCAAAAATTGCCCCCTCTTGGAGTGAATCCTGTGTACGCCACTGGCAACTGTTCTATCCTATTGCACAGACAGTTGCAAGTTGGAGCAACTTGGAGGAGGTTAGAGGCGCCACGGGAACAGGCCCTATGTCAGCTTTCCCGGGTTGTTTGTCTAATAGGGAAATGGTCATTTTCTTGTAAAACAAGATGCATCAACAATGCAAGTTAACTGCTGTTAAACTGGGCTCGTCATAACCAATGGCGTACCCAGGATTCACTCTAGGAGGGACAATTTTTGATTAGGGGGGCATAAAGTACCCTCACCAAAAAAAACTCGGGATTTGACCAGCTGTATTTTTAAAAAGGGCATATTTTCACCATTAAAAAAAAAATTGATAAAAGGGGCACATACAGAGTACAGACCTTCAGGGGGAAATTGCCCTGTTTGCCCCCCCCCCTTGTGTACGTCTATGGTCCTAACCTCATACTTTTCCCATATTCCTACATTTCATCCAAATCTGAAGGTAAAGTTCCATTGTTTGGTTGTGTCAAAATACTGTACTGTTCACGCTGTGCATGGTGAAAATCAAATCTTCGGTCACATCAAAATAGCTTACTTTTCCTGCCAATACTTTGGAGTGTTTTAGTTTGTCAATATTGTCTACACTATGATAACATGAAAGTCCACTGTTAGAACCTGACTGAAGTGTACATTCATCCAAATCTGAAGGTAAAGTTCCATTGTTTGGTTGTGTCAAAATACTGTACTGTTCACGCTGTGCATGGTGAAAATCAAATCTTCGGTCACATCAAAATAGCTTACTTTTCCTGCCAATACTTTGGAGTGTTTTAGTTTGTCAATATTGTCTACACTATGATAACATGAAAGTCCACTGTTAGAACCTGACTGAAGTGTACAGCCAGGGAGGGGATGAAGCACAGCCTTGTGGAGAAACTTTATATAAACATCATGCATTATTTTGGCTTAAATATTTATATTGTTACAACAAATTTTGTATTTTAAAACATTGATACATCTACTGTGAAGGACTCTAACACAGCCATTATGTTTTATATTAGTACAGACAATATTTTGTAAGGCTGGGCATGGATCAAACCAATGTTTTATATTTATATGTATAACACATATACAGATCTTCCATAGGTTTTATACTTTTTTATATATTTTATATATTTTTATATATTTTATATATTTTATATATTTATATACTTTTGGGGTGGCCCTCGCCCCCCCCCCCCCGCCAATGTTGAGTTTGGCCCCCCAATGGTACCCGCTCGGCCCTCCCAATGTTTTTGGCCGCTGGCGGATCCAACAGGGGGGCAAGGCGGCCAAGCCTCCCAAACCGCCTGAAAAGGGCAACGAATTGACACGTTTCATATTTCAAAAGAAAGTCTACGCAGCTTTTACTAAGAAAAGCTTGTTTTAAATCCCGTCTTTATGTATAAAGATGCGAAATCCGGTGAATTGTTAATATATGTGCAATGTTCTATTTTTAGGGCATTTTCCCGATTTTTTTTTATTGATTTCTTCTTTTTTTTTAATTAGGGGGGTCAAAAACCAAAGTTTTCACAAATCCGAAAGTTATTTTTGTAGCCCTTGCCATTTGATATTTCTGACATTTTGTATTGCATTTTGCTCAAAATATAGAATTTGCATGCTCTCTTAAAGTTTAGCTGATTTTGTTATTCGCCAAACTCGTGTGTAGTGACGTCACTAAATTCGTGATATCTCGACTTTTTTATCGACAAAATTTCTTCATTTATGCACAGCAGACGTAAAATTGGTGTAGAAGGTACCCAAAGTTTAACGTTGATATCGCTATTGGTTTTTGAGCTATTCCGAAAATTCGTCAGGGGGAGATATTTGCCCCCCCCCCCCCCCAGTCATTGGCAGGTTAACATTGCCATTTTACTAAGTAAGGGTTCCAAGTAAGGACTCGGGCCTTCTGGCGGATGCAGACCGGCCCAAAACGTTGGTTTGAGGGACCGTCCGACAGATTTCCGAAACTCATGAGATTTCGTCTGTTTTTTTTTGCATTATGAATTGATTTTGCATTATGAACAAATACTGTCCTTTGTACACAAGGCGCGGAAGGGCCTCGTAAGCAGACTAATTCCCACGCCGAAGTCGCGGAAATAGGCCCCTCTGGCCAGTGACGGCGCCCCTCCGGCCAGTGACTGCGCCCCTCCAGCCAATGAAGGCGCCCCTCTGGCCGGTGACGGCGCCCCTCTGGCCAGTGACGGCGCCCCTCTGGCCGGTGACGGCGCCCCTCTGGCCAGTGACGGCGCCCCTCCGGTCAGTGACGGCGCCCCTCCGTCTAATGACGGCGCCCATCTGGCCAGTGACGGCCAGTCACCTTTACTCAGTATTGTGTACCTAATTGGCTCCGAATAATGGGCTATGCAATAAGAAACCTAAGACACTGTAATGACGGCGCCCCTCTGGCCAGTGACGCCAAATGACAAATGACAGTGAGGCCAGTGAGTGACTCCAAATGACGCTGTTTCAATTTGTTTTTGCTGTGCTTGTGCTATTACGTTAGCAGTATTATTTGTGTTGACGTCATCATTTGTCGTCCACGTTGTTGTTCACGTCATCACGTTGTTCATACTCAGTCATTGTTGTGTTCTATGTAACCATATTTTTTTTAAGGTAATTTTTTATTTTCTTTTCTGCAGGCCGCCAACGTCCAGCCTCCGCAAGGTCGCCGTAATCGACTTCTCGGCTCATATGGGCCGGACTATGCGCGGAACGACGACGACATTGTGAAGTGGGGACATACCGCTAACCTTTTTATAAATTGTCTTTCTGTCTGTCATCTTCCCTCAATTGCAAAGCGCCGATATGGCCAGCAATGCACGAGGGATTGAGCTCGCCTATTACATCTCAAAATGCTGTTCATGTCATGTAACTAGCTGTGGTCCTTGGTTGGCCGGTTGTCTTCCAGACTGTCTCTCTGTTGTTTAATGTCGTACAACCAAAGGACATAATGCACGTTTTGATGCCCTACCATTATTACATTTACGCCAGGCATTATGCCTCGCTTACATCGTTTTTTTTCAGAACAGTGCGGTACTTCAAACAGGTGTCGGACTCCTGCATCGTGAAGCCCATCAAGGTGCCAAAAACCTTTCTGCACGTTCGCCCGATTCTGGCTAAGATCGTGGCGATGCGGAAACCGCGGGACATCTGCGGCCCCATCGTTCACTAGGACGATTCCCGCCGGTCGAGTGAGCCGTACGGCCATCGGGCTCCAGGCCCAGATGAGTCGAAGGAGACTCTCGACAGCAGCTGGGCAGAGCACTCCCGCTTCAACGGCAGCGTCCAGTGAAGCTGGAAGCGGGAGGGGGGGGGGGGGGGGGGTCGACCCGGTATGTGATCAGGCACGTTGCCAGGATTTTTCTCAGGAGTGGGGTGGGGGGCACGTCGGTGATGGAAACAAATTTCGCTCCTCAGACATATGTTGGGGGGGGGGGGGGGGGGTGGTCGTCAGAGAATCTCATTTTAACTAGTGTAAATATATTTTCCTCGGGGGGGGGGGGGGGGGGACGCAGGGCCCTGGTAGCCACCCCTGTGTCTACGTCCCTGGTGGTGATCAGCATTGCTTCGTGGTGCCAGTGTTGCTGGGTTGAAGCACCGGCATTGTACACCTGTAGTGTACAATGTATATAATATAATACTCATCCAGTACATCATTTGAACATAGCACTTGGTGGCTTGCAATGTGTTTATATATGGGAAGGAGGCTCATTCTTCATATCTCATTGACAATTAATTTGTGTCTATAGGTTCCTGGCCACTGGTAGCTTTTACCACGTGGTCGGGGACGCTCACGGGCCGAGCCGCGCCACTGTGCACCGGGTGATGTCCGACACTGGCGGATCCAGGGGGGGGGGGGGGCGCGGCAGGGGCAAAAGCCCCCATCCCAAGCTCGACAGGGGCGGCAATATAAATTAGCCCCCCTCAAAATTCGCTGAAACTGGCGACGAAAAATGGGTACTGCATGCGAAAAAAAACTTCTTTCGAAAGAAAAATCTTGTTTTTGCCTCGTTCGTGTTTCCTCTATTTGATAGCATTCTGGTAGCAGTAGGGATAGGGAAAGTGGCGCGTCTGACGCTATTTTGGAGTGATTCAGAACCACCGTAAGTTATGATTTTACACGCAAGCGCGCGTCGTAGCCTTTGGTCTCCTGCTTCCTGCTGGATGGCAGAGGAACGCGTGAGTGAATTTCCTTGTATAGGTACCTTTGTTGTATGGAATCACTGGCGGATCCAAAGGGGGTGGCAGGGTCAAAAGCTCCCCCCCCCCCACATTCCAAGCTCGACAGGGGCAGCAATAGAAATTAGCCCCACCCCTAAAATCCGCTGGAACTGGCGATGACAATGGGTACTGCCCGCGAAAAAATACTTCTTGCGAAATAAATATGTTTTGCCTCATTCGTGTTTCCTCTATTTGCTGGCATTTTGGAAGCAGTATGGAAAGTGGCGCGTCTGACGCTATTTTGGAGTGATTCACGACCAACGTAGGTTATAATTTTACACGCAGCGTCGCAGCCTTTGGTCTTCTGCTGCCTGCTGGGTGGCAGAGGAGCGCGTGAATGAATTTCCTTACATAGGTACCTTTGTTGTGTGGAATACGTGTACTAGTATTAAGTAGGGTAATTAGGTTCAGTTAAAAATCCCAATGTTCTTTTTGTAGATGGGGCATTCCACGACAAATCGACAAAAACAAAGTCCAATATGACACCGTCATGTCACTGATTATGGCCAAAATTGGTATAAGGGGCGCTAAAGTGAGCTGTGCAAGTTGTATTGCAATGCAAGCAGTGGTTCAGGAGATATCTCCTAGGGCATTTTTATAAGGTCACGGTGCAGGCCAATCTTTGTCAGCCCATATGACGGGAATTTATGAAGCAATATAGATGTATTATGTCAGAATGGCAATGATCTGTTTGATAACATAGTGATGGTTTTTTTTCTCCATTTTCGAAAATTGCAAAATTTAGTACGTTTTCGAAATTTTACAACTTTTTTGGATACCTTTTCTCAAACGTGTTTCTAATTTTTCGCTATGCTATTCTTACGTGTAAGGACATATTAATTAATTGAAGAAAAAGATGAGGGATATTTGCCTGCAAATATCGCAAATTTTGTCATTTTACATGCTATTTTATATACAAAATAATATGCTATTCGCTAATAATTTTTGACTGAATTAAACTAGAATGGTACGGTAAACGTCATTTTGCTGTTCTCATCAAAACGAGTTGAATGTTCTGCAGCATGCCCTCTTTCTGAAATTTGATGACCTTAACCTTAAATGTCAAAGTTAGTAGTTTTCCCCGATTTGTTTTTGGGGGATACCCAAAGCCAAATGTATTTCCTATTTTTACTTTATTATTGTTAAGTGTAAAGAAGTGTCGTTCAAACAGAAAAATAAAATGATGGTTATTTGTCTTCAAATATGCTAAATGGTGTCATTTTATATGTTCTTTTTGTGAAAGATGTTATTCTTCAATAACTTTTGACTGAATAAAGATAAAAAGGTAAAATGGACACCATTTTGCTATTTTCGTCAAGATGCGTTGAATGATATGCAGTATGACCTCTTTCTAACATTTAGTGACTTTCACCTAAGGTCAATGTCAAGGTTTAAGGTTAGGTTTCCAATTGTGGACTATGTGGCGATGTTATATATCTTAAAACTTGTTTTGTTGCGAGGATTTCGATTGTGTTTAAATGACGCCTGATCGTCAATGGCAACTTTTAAATTCATTTTAATTTGAATGTCGAATAGCAACTTCATAACTTCCTTCTCGGTGTAGAGAAAGCCCGAAAATGTCTCAGTTTGCTTTATGATCATCAACGTCATGTAATAACATGTGCAACAACAAATATTTGAATACCAATGCATTCCTATCTGCAAGACACGCTCACAGATATATAACATCGCCGTGTAGGGCAACTTTGGAATGATGACTTTGCACCGTGACCTTGAGCTTAGGTCAAGGTCATCAAATGTCAGAAAGAAGCCATGCTGCAGCATTCAACTCGTCTTGATGATAACAACATGACGTTTACATGCCCTTTTAGCTTTATTCAGTCAAAAGGTATTTAGCGAACTACTAATTTGTATATAAAATAGCATGTAAAATGGGGCAAAATTTAGATATTTGGAGGCAAATATCCATCAATTTTATTTTTGCACTTAATTGACACGTCCTTACATGTAAGAATAGCATAGCGACACAAAAACAAAGCCCACAAAGGGAAAAATGGGGGCATCTTTTAGGTCATATGGAGGCCCCTGAGGCCCGGAAGGCCTCCAGTGAAATTAGCCCCTCCCCCCCCCCCATATTGGGATGCTGGATCCGCCAGTGGGTGATGGCGGCCATTGCTCGACGCCTGCTAGGCGTTATCGCCTTCCCCAGGACGGCGGACGGCTGCCGCGTGTTCTTCGAGATGGCCGGCCTGCCAGACGTGATAGGTAATTGAATGATGATCTACGAAACAGGGTTTACGTATTTTGTTCCTTTAACACGCGCAGTGGAGAGGGTATGTCACTAACACGCAGTGGAAGGGGGGGGGGCACTTTAGTCCCCCCAAGATCTCCGAAAGTATGAGACCATCAAACTTACAGGGTAGGTAGGTGCTATGATCTACATTTGCAATTTTTTCGTGATCTTCGATCAATACCGTCAAGGTCAAAATAGGTCACGAAGAAATCTGGCCAAATGTCACAATTTTGGGAATTTGACCTCTGTGACGTCACAGGTCATCAGTAGTGTCCAACGTAATTTCCGGGGATGAACATTGACATTGTCTACCGAATGGCGTTTGAATCATCCCGATCAGACGGTTGGTTCCGAAGATATCGCTTTGCCGACCACGATTCTGGCCGACATCTTGGAATGAAAATGCATATAACTCAAAAATGTATCGATCGATTTTTAGTTTTTTACGTCACACGATCCGCTATTTAGTTGGCGTTAATGTCTCATAAAAACACCGCCCTGCTTCGCTTCGTTTTCGAGCTATTCACGAAAACGTGTGGGGAGGGGAGCACAAACAGTGTCCTAGCATTGGAACATTTGGGTGGAAAACGACACCCAATGGATACTATTATTCCACTCTTTTTAACTGCCTTTTATTGTAAATTTTCCACTCCTTATTTCAGAATGTATTGGATAATTGGAAGTTGGAACCCTGATACTGATTGATGAATGCAATGATAGGGGCAGCCTGTGGAGGAAAAGACTGGTAAGAATTGGCATAGGTAATAACTAATTCTGGTAAGTAGGTAATTGAGTAAAGTACATATGTTTTTTGGTTTAAATTTCCGCTCTTAATGTTTATTTTTGGCCAGAATTTTCCACACCGCACCCCAGCTTCAAAGCAATCCTAGGACCCTCGGCACAAAAGTGCCCCCATCCCTCCTCCACTGCGCGTGTTAAAGGGAATGTTTCACCTTTCTGGAAGTTTTCAAATCATATTATTTATATTATTTAAAGCAACAATGACAATCCGACAAGCGGTTTGTGTACACATTGATGGATGACAATACACTACAACCCTCGGGCCGGCGCAAACAGCGGTCCGGTGGCGACCCCGCCCAGAGAATCCAGGCGGACTAGACGATGTCCGATGGGCAGACTGCCTCAATGTGGGAAGTGCCGGCCAGCTCGAAGAAGAGCACGTATGCCTCGCAGCTGGTGACACTGCGCTGATTGACCGGACGCACCCGTGAGTCGTACTCGTATCACTCGGCCGTGTGCGGGTGTTTGCAGTAAGCCGTGTAGTGGCCGGAGACCAGCGTGCCGGAGTGGTTGGCCACGCCGTACAGGTTGTACCCGCAGTGTCTGGTCAGCCGAGTACGGCGACAGGCCCAGCCCAGTCACCGGAATGTCCACGGCGGTGTTGAGTTTGCTGTGGGAGCTCTCCTGCGGCAAGAAACGTTTCAGGTGCACCTCCAGGATGCGCGATAACTTCTGGATCGACAGGTTCTTGGTGCACCTTTGCCGCTTTTGGCACTTAGAACACGTCGGCTTCTCGCCTCCGTCGAGCACCTCCTCCCTGATGAAGAGGTCAAAACAGGCCTGCAGTTGCACCTGGCCCGTCCTGGCCGGGATCGGCAGGCTCAGCTCCCAGAACGGGTCGAACGTGACGGACGCGTGGTCGCACACAGCAGCGTCGACTTGAGCTGGCCGACAAGCAGATCAACTAACCGGATTGAGCACACATTTCTAATTTGGCTCAACGCTCACTGTCGCTGTCATTCATCATCACTGTCATATGCTGATCTGCTGAGACATTTTAAACTCACATCTGTATCCGCGAGAAGGGCACAGCACCATGTTATGTTCGTCCGTAACGTTTTTAAGGGTAGAATCTCGTCAGCGTTTTTATTGCAGTCATTCTCATTGAGCGTACCTTGTAGTTAGAGTTAGATATACATCAACTGATGTGATCATTGCTAGTCCCAGGCAGTTGTCATTTTTAGCGTATTTTGTATCATCACTCGTTTAGCGTTTATTTTTAGGATTCAGGCAGCGTTTCGTATTTTCGTATATTCACATGATTTTATCATAGGTATGTATGTTAAGCAGGTGAATGTCAATGTGTAATATCGTGTTTTTGTTTTAAACTTTGACTTCGTCCATCAATGGGGTCATCCCGTCGGCGATCTTGAGAAGAAAAAAAAACTAACTTCTCCAGACGCAGTGTGCGCTTCCAGGCCTCTATTGACTTCTGACTGGCGCTGATACTATCGTCGATGTCGGTAGTAATGGGCTTGAGCCGGCTGGTAACGCGATTTACATCCTCGTGCAGACCCTCCAGCAGGTACCTGAGGAACTCCTGCGCGTCCTGCTGCTGGTAGTCCATGAAGCGTGGCGCGAACCGCTGGATCTGTGACTTGAACGGCGCCGTCGTCAGCACCCGCTCAGACTCGGAGTGCCGCCACAGGTCACACATCAGAGCGCCGAAAGCTCTGATCAGCGCCCCATTCATGTCTGACGTAGTGGTGTTGATGTCGGAGGCGTACTCGTCGCGCAGAATGTAGTCGTGCAGGGCGCGAGTGTTGCTCAGGCATTGCAGCACCGAGTTCATGAAACATGTGTTGCCGATGTTTCTCAGTCCAGTAAGCCCGGCGGCCGAGCGGCGGACCGGCTGCCGTCGCCAGCCTCGCCGGAACTCTCGAGCCGTAGGCGGCAGGACGAGCCGGCAGCGGACGGCGCCGCAGCAGGCTCCGACAGGAGCACCGCCCGGCGGTTACTCAGCGAAACAGTGTGGTGCGATTGGACGCCGTAGCAGGTGTTCCTCAAGTTGGTCAGGCCGCGCCGCTCCGAGTGTGTAGAAGCCGGGAGCAGCGAAGCGGCAGCTGTTCTTGTTTCCGGTCGGAGCTCGGACGACAGCAACGGTGACACTAGG
The DNA here is from genome assembly GCA_036785665.1 of Chirona hameri. Lineage (NCBI taxonomy): Eukaryota > Metazoa > Arthropoda > Thecostraca > Balanomorpha > Balanidae > Chirona > Chirona hameri. The sequence continues at coordinate 127,544 of JAXIVJ010000599.1, forward strand.
GGTGGAGTGTCCCTGTGGGATGATGACTGCGGGGAGATGGCAGAAGAGGTGCGACTTGAAACATCCGAACAGCGGAGAATCACCTTAGACGCTGTCGAATGGATAGACACAGCGTTACCGTGCACTACTGCCAAGGTTAATCGCTGCTACAGCCACGCCGTCTCACCGAGGATCACCAGACGCGTTGCTGAGCCTCGCACCTAGCTGTCTGATGAAGAGCCTGGTAGTCGGACCACAGGCGCCACCAGTCTCGAACGCTATCGGCTCAAACTGGAACCGTTACACGAGATCAGCGTACTTCTTCCGCTTCCTGACCTCGGCTTCTCGTGCTGCGGCTCCACTGGCTGTGGCTGCTGGCCCGATGTTCGCTGCAGCGTAGGTGCTAACGCACGTAGCGTCCCACACGAGGCTCTTCCCACAAGCCATCTTCCATCTTCCCACAAGGGGAAGATGGTCATACCATCCGGCATTTTTCCGTCTCCGCGCTCGATTCCTGTCAGCTCGAGCACGGATGGTTGCCCAGTAGCTTGAAAAGAGCGTCTGATGACGTTCCTGGCCGTGTGACGAGGGTGTCGTCCGGCGCTCAGGCGGCTGGTGAGCGCGTGGTAGCCTTTGTTGTCCGCCTGTGCGCCACATCTGCACCGATGAGGAATACAGACGTCGGCACCTACTCGCAGGGCCACTGAGATGCGCAGCGTGTCCCTGTCCAGAAGTGTGCCCAGGATTGTCAAATATACGCCGGTTGTAGTGCAAAATAAAGGGAATGTTTCGAGAATGAAGTAAGTGCTGCTGAAAACGATGGTGATATATTTTTTTTTCTCTCGAAAACTTCACTTAGTGCTGTAAGTGCTTCTGAAAACGATGGTGATATTTTTTCTCTCTCGAAAGCTTCACTAACTTCTAAAAATTAAGTTTTTAATATTTCGTCTGATGACGTCATATTGAGCTATAGACCACCGCTGATTGGCCGACAAAGTGGGATTGGCTGAAAAGGTGGCTGTCAATCAGCGGCGGCACCGGCCTGGAGTCATTTTGCAAATGGTAAATTAAATTGCTTAAAAACTATTAAGTTTTGGGAAAAATGACCTGAGTAATTTAAACATTTCAAAAACGACCCAAGATAATGGCTATCTCAGTTTAAAACTAATACAAAGGTGAAACATTTCCTTTAAAGGGATTGTTTCACCCTCCTGAAAGTTGTCAAATATAGGCTTGTTGTTTGTAGTCGAAAATATGAAGTAAGTGCTGCTGAAAACGATGGTGATATTTTTCTCTCTCGAAAAGTCACCTAACTTTATACAAATTAAGTTTTGAAATTTGGGATGATGTCATTATTGAGCTATAGACCGCCGCTGATTGGCTGACAAAGTGGGATTGGCTGACAAAGTGGCTGTCAGCCAATCAGCGGCGGCACTAGCCCAGACCCCATTTTGCGAATGATAAATTGAATTGCTTAAAAACGGCTAGTTTTTTTTGGGGAAAATGACCTTAGTATTTTCGACATTTAAATAACGGCTAAAGATAATGGCTATCTCAGTTCAAAACCAATACAAATGTGAAACATTCTCTTCAAAGGGAACACAGGGTTCACCTTTAACATGGGGTTTTGAGTTGCCACTACTAAGCGGGCAATTCACGAGACCATGGACGGTAAAGTAGAGGAGCGAGTGGTAAAGGCGATTATCCCACACTGTTCTATGACAGCAGAACTGTATGGACTCCCCAAAGATCACAAACGCGGCATCGCACTCCGTCCCATTGTATCAGCCTGCGATGATCCTGTTGACAAACTCACGTGGCTTTTAGAGAAAGTAGTCACACAGCTCCTGCCGTACGTACCAGCACATCTAAAAAATTGTTGTTTTTTTGTTGTGGTGACAGCCACGTGAGAGCGGTGTGTGTCGAACCCTTCCTCACCCCGGTGAGAGCATCGACTTTCCGCGGGCACGTGTCCAGTTCCACCGGGCCAGTGACTATACGGGGAGGCGGTGTGGACTCAGACCGGTGCCAGAGCAATCAGCTGGGCTTCAGGATACGCTGATCATCGAGCGGAGAAGCCCTGCGTCAACAGGATACTGACGCTCAAACCGTGAAGGAGTGGTTTTCGACAGCATACGGACACCCGTACGCCATGGGCAGAAGCAACGCTGGTGGGCCGGTGCCCTCGCCAAATGACGCAATCCAACCAACAGACACGTCCAACGTCAACACTACAGTCGTCACCATGGCAACGGAGAGGTCCCCACATGCCTCAGATGACACTAGCACTCCTCCGGCTGAGGAAACCGCCGTTCTGCCGGTGAATGGCGCTCCCATTCTGCCTGCTGATGGGTCCACCAGTTTGCCAACTGAGGATGTCCTATCCTCTCCCGGCGAGACCGACCCGCTGCTGGCGCTGCGTCCTCCAGCCATGGTGGATCTGGCTCCGCAGCCCAACGACCCCTGTGCTGAAGAGGACACCCTCGCGGGTCTGCCGCCCGACCCCGGCTGCCGGCCCGAGTACCACCTCCTGCCGCACTCTGTGCCGGACAACTCGCTCTACTGGCCCGAGGACCACGATGAGCATGTTCTGCCTGTGGAGGCGCTGTTCGAGACTGTCTCAGAGGCGTCCCAGCCGTCCCAGACGTCCAGGGATGGCAGCAGCGAGAGCCTGCTGCCTGATGTGAAGACGGTGATGCCGACCCGCCGCTACCGCCGCATGGTCTCCTACAGTCGAACGGGACTGACGCCGCTGTACACGGCGGCTCCGGAGAGGAGTTCCTCAATACCGGTCCACCTGGACCAGATCAGCCAAGACCCATCAGCATCTGGTGGATATACGACAAATCAGAAGAAGCTGCTGTTTGGAATCGGACTGGGGGAGCTTCTGTCTGGCTGCAGCATCGCGGTGCTCATCCCTTTCTTCCCCACTGACGCCCAGGCTCGGGGCGTGTCAGACACCGTGATCGGCTTTGTCTTCAGCAGTTTCGCCTTCACCCACCTGGTCATGACTCCGGTAGCCAGCAGATTGATACCAAAGTTTGGAATGTCCCAAATGTTGTATTTTGGCTTACTGCTGAGCGGTGTTTCTACTGTCGGTTTTGGGGCGTTGGACTTCGTGGCGAATGATACATTGTTCATAGCGCTGTGCTTCATCGTTCGCATCATTACCGCCGTGGGTGAAGCGCTATTTGTGACGTCATCGCTGACTGTGGTCGCCAATCAGTTTCCAGATGACATGAACATGGCGGTGGGACTGGTGGAGACCTGTAACGCAGTGGGTGTCTCCCTCGGCCCCGCCATCGGAGGCGTGTTGTACCAGCTGGGCGGTTACGGCCTGCCGTTTTATGTGCTCGGCAGCTTTCTTCTGCTGTGTGCTGCTCTCAACTTCTGGTTGACGCCCTGGATTGAGCGTGACACCGAGTCCCGGCCGGACTTCGGTCGGATGGCCCGCGTGCTGGTGCAATCCCCGGAGATTTGGTTCTGCATGTTCGTCCTGATCACCATCTCCATCGACTGGTCGGCTATGGAGCCCGGCATCCAGCCCTACGCTACCAAAACGCTGAGCATCACAGTGCTGCAGATGGGCCTCTACTTCCTGGTGTCCTCTGCCGCGTACGCCCTGGTCAGCCCCGTGTGGGGCAAGCTGGCAGACTTGACGACCAACACATATATTCAAGAGTCTCTCTGCCTGGCCGGCTCGGCGGCCAGTCTGCTGCTGCTGGCGCCGTCCCCGCTGCTGGCCCCGCTGACGCCCTCCTGGTGGCTGCTCGGACTCGGAATGACGCTCAACGAGGTGTTCACCGCCGGGGCGTTCATCCCGCTGTTCGGAAACATGCTCACCTCCGCCATCGCACGTGGGCTTCCAGATGATGTCGCCACCCAGTCTTTCGTATCGGGCGTGTGGTGGGCCGTCTTCTCAATGGGGAACGTTGTTGGTCCGGCGTTTTCGGGTGTTGTTACCGAAGCATACAGTTTCCCAATCACGATGACATGCGTCTCTGTCAATACCCTGTGCTGTGCGCTGCTGATGATGTGGCAGGCGTGCCGCCTGAGAGACCCCTGCTGCGCCTTCATTCACCGGAAACTGACCGGAAGTGACTCGGATCCGGAGCGGCAGCCGCTGCTTGACGGACGCGAGAGGCGCGCCAGCGTGTAGTCCGACTGCAGAGCCATCTGTTGTCCGATTTGTAAGCTGTGTAGTCAGCATTCATTGTCGTCGCTAGCCATGGGTTGTGTATCTGCCTATTCCGTTTCGTATAGCTCGTTGGAGGGCTGTGGCAGCGATGTGAAATGAATCGACCCGATGTCGTCCGAAGCAGTCTTAGCACTACTGGCAATGCCAATTGGGCTGTGGCTTTATTTGTCCCCATAACACGGAAAACACTTCCCTAATAGGACCTGCAGTATTGACGTACAAGTGCCTTGTAAGTTGTATGTACTTACCTGTACCCGCAATATATGGACATCAACTTTAAAAAAAGAAGAAGCACATCTAAAAAAATACGACACATTTTCTTGATAAACTTGCAGCACAGTATCCTGAGGGATTTGAGGAGGGTACTAACCTATTCAGTGTTGACTTCGTCAATCTGTACGGCAACATCCCGATAAAGGAAGCGATTGACGGCACCATGGCTCTTCTAGCCCACCACAAGGAAAACGTAGATACATTTGGACTAGACTTGGACAGTATCCGTACCCTTCTAGAGCATTGCCTAACGCACAACTGCGTTCGCTTTGGACAGGAGTATTTTAGGCAGACCGAAGGGATCGCGATGGGAAGCAGTGTGGCACCCCCTTTAGCCAATCGTGTTCATGCACGCTCTTGAGTCGATGTTACTGCCCGATCCCCATCTACAGCGCTCTGTATACGTGCGGTATATAGACGACGTTTTCGGTGTCTGGACCCATGGTGTGTGTGGGTTTTTTTTGTGGGAGGGGGGGGGGGGGCGCGCTTCAGCGCGTTCAGGCTATCAAGCGCCCATCCAGTCTACGCTACTTCAGCGCAGTCAGACGGGGGGGGGGGTGGTTGTACACAATGATAAAACGTATCTTCTGTATGTAAGCGAGAACTTGTTCGATGCCGACTGTTGCACTGTCCCCTAGTACGTAGTCGAGCGATGCATTGGGGAAAAACCGTGATTTTATAAGTCTCAACTGTTGGCAGATGTCGCTGGGAGATAAAACGTGTTTCACGCTCAGTGGAGCGTTGCAGTAGCCGCATACTGGCGGCTCCGACCTGGTCAGGTAGTGGCTGTGAGTGGCGTAGCAGTGACCGATGCGGAGTCCAGTTAGAGCCACTTCCTCCATTCTGTTACGCCTGCTGCTCGACTCCCACCTGCCGATTTTCGGGCGTAAGCGTCTGAGAGCGCAATCTGGCTCGTTATGCTACCTATCGTGCCATTCGGCGAGTACGATGTGTCTTATAGCTGGCTTCAGATCGTCGGCCTCCATCTTCAGCGAACGAATACGCGAGGAGCGCGATGCAGCTTCGTCGGCTCTCTCGTTGCCCTCAATGCCCACGTGACTAGGCACCCATAACAATTTCACTTCCCCACCATCCGAGTGGATGCTGGTCAGCAGTTCTAAAATCTGTGAAACTAGCGACGAGGAAATCAACTGGCTACAGAGGGCCATCACTGAGCTGGCTGAGTCGGTGACTGTAAGACAAAAGTGTTGACTGTGACGACGAATGTGCTTTAAAACCTGGTAGATGGCGTACAGTTCAGAGGTGAAGACTGACGCCGCGTCTGGTAGCTTAAACCGTCTACTGGTCGTCCCGCTGACGACAGCGCAGCCCACGCCCTCAGCGCCCCTCGATCCGTCAGTACAAAATGTCCGGAACCCAGCATAGGAGTGAAGTTTTTCCAGCGCATACTGCTTAAGTTCGTTCGGCATAGTGGTCGACTTTGGGTGTTGCAAGAGACTAAGGCCACAACAAAGCCCTGCAAGGCGCCATGGTTCTACACGACTGGTACGTCGTGTGGCCAAACTTTCGAGATCAATGCCAGTGTTCCAGTTGTGTTATGTTGTGAAATCCATTTGTGAGCGCGAGAGCACAGGGCCCGGGAGGAGCTCTGACGAGCTGTGGAGAATAGCTGGACGAGTGACTGATCGAAGATCCAGTCATGGTAGCCCATGGTTACCATGGTTACCAGACCCATGGTAGAGCGGCTCTTTCTGACTACTTTAACTTCCTCAACACGATCCATCCGACAATACAATGTACTATTGAACACACCGGTGACGCTGGAGTATTGACATTCCTAGACACCAAAATATCGATCACCGAGTCGGGAGCCTATTTTTTTTTGGGTGGGGGGGGGGGGGGCTGAGGAGGGGTGATTCTCGCCCACCCCGTAGTCCAGCCTATAGCTATATGCCGCCGCGGGTGGGGAGGAGAACCACTCCCCTCCGGGGCGGGGAACCGAATGACTTGCGCCAGTAGCCAGACTCGAACCCGGAACCCTTGGATTCCGAGTCCAACGCTCTACCAACTGAGCCACCCGGCCCATCGGGAGCCTAGTCCAGTGAGCTGTACGTCAAACCCATGGCAGCACCGGTCATTATTCATTTTCATTCCGCTATGCCTACGTCCACAAAGAAAAACCCCGTACGCTCCCAAATACTACGCGCTATCAGGGTCTCCTCCCCTGGGCTCCCGAGAGCACGTAGTTTGCGGATCATCGAGGATCTTTTCATAAGAAACGGCTACCCACCTCATCTAGTTAAAAGCGAAAGACCTAAAGTCAGTAACCAGACCTAATACTTCACCCATCTTCCTATCCCTCCCATTCGTCGATGACTCACTTGTCGCAGGGTGTAGGGTATCATCAGAGCGAGTCATCGGAACGTTCGAGTGACGTGGAAAGGGGGAAGAATTCGTCTTAGGCAAAAACTAGTAAGCTCCGCCTAGCTTCCCGCACCCTGCCCTGGAGAGGGAAGACAGTGTAACTGTTGCGAGGCGGGGTTGCGTGGGAAGTGTCATACACAAAAACGTAGTCTACCGCATGGACTGCCAACTATGTGCGAAAAATGAGTCATACTATATCGGAGAAACTCGACGCTCAGTCAGACTCGGATTCAATGAGCATATCAGAGATGCTAAGAACAAGAAAACAGACACCCCGTTTGGCATCCATCAAACAAAACACCCAGACGTGCAGCTGGAATGCAGAAACGTCTCCATCCAAATTATACATGTGTCCAAAGACGGCCCTGGTCGAAAGATTTGGGAATCTTTTTTATACGTGAGCTCAAACCAACCCTAATACACAAACCTCACCATGACCTATACTCTGATATCTCCTTATATGAGTCTCGACTGCTCGGTGGATATGTGCATTTATTGTATCATAATTTCGATTTTGTATTCTTGGGTCGATCACTGGATGCGTGGGATGGTGGGGTTCATGTCATTTGAGGGCGTTTGGGGGCGAAGTGTGTGTGTGTGTGTGTGGGGGGGGGCTGCACGTGAGTCGCGGTGACTCACATGTGCACTGCACATGTGAGTTACCGCGACATTGTGCAGCCCCCTTCCTTCCTTCCTGTTCGCTCCGTCCCCGAGCGTTTTCGGGTGGATGAGCTTTATCGTCCCATGTGCGGCCGGACTGCGGCATCCGGTGATCGACTTAGGAATATACAATCGGAGTGGGAATGAAGGGGGCTGCACGTGTGAGTCGCGGTAACGTAAACTAATATCTCTGTATTGGAAAAAAAGGTGTTTTGATAATTATTGTATATATTCGGTAGGACGTATATGTATAGCTAGAAGCGCGTCTTTAGGTGAGGTAGGCATTGTGTGTATATGTATTCGATGTAAATGTGTATATATGCATAGAAGTATAGTATACATGTATATATATATATATATATATATATATATATATATATATATATATATATATATATATATATATATATGAGGTAGATAGGTATGTGGTATATGTATATATGCATAGAAGTATAGTATACATGTATATGAGGTAGATAGGTATGTGGTATGCGCGGTTGTATTTGGTTTTACGTTGTATATAGTTCTGTAAAAAAAAGTCGTTTTATATACCCAGACTCGACCAATTGATTGGCATGTTGCTGTGCGCAGCCTACTTGAATTTCTACCATCTTGGAAGTGCATGTGTGCCGAATGACGAAAACGATCACTATCATTTGTACCGCGTCGCGCCATCGTTTCTGTCAGTGTCATGTAACGCACAGGAGGATCCCACCCCTCCGCCGCCGGTGCAGTCTGTCGAGAAAACCACCAGTGTGGTGGGTCAGGGCAATGCAAAGGGACGCGGCGGCCGCCCGAAAAGCACGCACGGTTTGCACCAAAACCGAGGGTAAGAATGATTCGGAAGCAACAATTGCTCCCGTGCCTGAATGCACTGTTCCAGTACTTGAGGACGCCGGTGAGCCAGTCAGGGAGCAAGTAACATCAACAGGTGTTACTACCGGGGGCAGTGTACGTGGTGTGGGCGATCGACCGCGTAAACGGGTGCCCAACTGCTGCGGCCGAGCAGTTGGACTGTACATTGCGCGCACCGGGCAGTGCTACACCAACTGGAACGCCGGCTTTACCAAGGACGGCCAGCGCACGTTCGACTTCGCCTACGATAGGAAGACGATCGTTTGCCGTGCTCAGATGGCCGCGATGCTCGACGAGGTCATGGCGACCGGCAACTTTGTCGCGCTGGACGAGCTGTACGTTCGTGTGATCAGCGGCACGCTGAGACACACGGGCCACAGCGGACGTGGAGATGCCGTCACCAAAGATGGCTGCGCCGTCCGGTGCCTGGGCCTCGTTTCACCAAACGTACCTACTCCGTCGTAGTTTTGGTTCGTAGATCGTTATCTACTCCATGTGGACCTACGATCCTTACCAACCCCCGTTTCACGAAACGCCGTCGTTAGTAACGACGTCGTAACTACGATGGAGTAGGTCGGGCCGGGCGCTGACAAAACTTATTTTCAAGATGATGCAAATAATCATTGGAATTTTCAGAGAGGAAAATGTTTTGTAAAATATTGATGAATTTGTAATATTACTTTATCAATATTATTCATACATTGATTTTAATTAATCATGTATTTTTAGACATCTTGCCCGCGCTCGATCACGGCGCTTCTGCGGCAAATTGGCGATTGTTTGTGTATGTACCCTAGGTACTAACTATCTTGCTGTTTTCTGACCTTGGTTACTTTGATTCAGAGGGCCTAAACAGTGATATTTTTGACTTGCAGATCGTATCTAAATTGCATTTCCATTTATCATTCTTCGTATTTTTTATATTTGTTATCATGGCTCATGTCCAGCCCCTGAATCGCCAACGAAGACTTGCAAAGCTACCTGTGTTTAAATTCATGTTGGAGAAGAAAGATGTAAGCAAAGCATGCAGCGTCTACCATTTGTACTGTCTTTGGTCTGCTGAAGTGATTGGCACCATCCCTTGGGTTGGCTTGTGTAAGGCTTGCCGCCTTTGCTTATCTGACTTTGACTTGAACAATGGTATTTCCCTTGGTAATCGTCTCTAGCTGGCCCCACCAGCATTCCGCTGGATCTGGCCAGCATCTATGGTTTGGTTGGTTTTGTTATGTAGTTTCATGCTTAGATGTCTTCTGCCGATAGGCGGGGACTTTATCGCAGACTCGGGACTCAGGCGGGGACTCCGGCCCCGGCAGGCGGCACTCGGCCGGACACTCAGTCCCGGACTGGGGAAGTCTGCTGCAGGACACCGGTGGTGAGAAGGTGCCTCCGTTCGTAGCGGTGGAGCATGACCGCTCCGTGGTACCCCACAGCAGTCTCATCATCACACGGAGTTTGCGGCTATGTCTTCGACAAGGCCGCCAGAAGAAGAGGCCCGCTCCGCAGGTCGTGCTCTAATCGACAAAAAGTGATGATTGCGTGCAAACGACGCATGCCGCGACGTCTACGCGCTGCGCACAGGTCGTTCCGGACGCTCACGACCCGCGCATCAAACAGTGCGAGACGCCGTGCAACAAGTGGATGGGCTGTCACGATCCATTCGCGATACTGCACATACTGAACAACATCGATGTCAAGGCTGTTGTTCCTGCGTGGCTGGCGCGGCCGGCGCGCATCGAGTGGAATTGCTCGTCAGCGGGCGACGGCTACCACTTTGACATGGTGCTGGCCGATGGCACCGGCGACGGCAGTGTCGAGTACGCGCTCAAGTATGATTCAAACCGGTGGCGCCGGTGAAAACGCCCAGCGATGTGCTGCTGACGGCGCTGGAGCGACGGAACGGAGGCGACAACGTGGACCACGGCGTCATCAGGCGCACGTACAATCAGGTGTCGGCGTCGCTGTGCTGGTCTATTTTGCAGCCGTTCACAAGAACTGGCTACTGCCGTTGCTGCTGAAGACCGTCGAAGCGCGCGACTTCAAGCTCGGCGGCACACGTGTAGTGAAACCGTCCACAGCCAACACGGATCCGGTGTACGTGCTCGCCGATGCGCTTGAGCGGTTTGACGCTCGTCGGACCGACAACATCCGCCGCGGCAACATTGCCGCCGATCAGTTGCAGGGGGCGATGTCAGTGCGCGATTTTTTTTTTACAAGTTCACAGGTACGGAGACAGGTACGATCGACGGCGCCAGGGTGTTCCAGATTGGTGGTCGACACACGCACTCTCGTGGCAAGCGTGTCTGCATCCGACTGTTGCCGCATCACGGCAAGTCGAACGTGAACCCGGCCAGAACCCGGTTTTGGAAGTATGCTCGCGACATCGTGCTGTGGTGTGAGCCGTACGTGCTGGTGCTCGAACTGATGCCGCCTCCGGACTCGGCCGATGAGGAGGCGACTACCGTTCACTGGAAGAGCAAGTAAGACGCACTGCTGGCGTCCGGCGTCCACGTGCCCAAGTGAGTGCGCCGCTACCACGACGCCTATCATGCGCCGGCGGACGAGGCTGTGGACGAGTCTGACGAATCGGACGGTGACGACTCGGACGCGGAGGACGACGGCGAGACATTGGTTTCGTTAAAGAACGACGACGACCGCGACCTAAACGCGATCGGTTTTACCAGACGTCACTCGAAGCGATGGCCGCCTGTCGTCCAGGACATCGACGACGCGACGCAGCATGCCGACAGAGCAGCAGCGAGCGTGGCGAATCCCGACGGATGGGATTTCCAGGGCCAGTGGCTCGGCGACCGCGTGGTGAATCCCGATCATGTGCGGCGGAAGTATGCACAGCTGGCGACACTGGGTGCCGGCGACGTCTCGCATTCAGCGCCAAAGACACCGAGTGGACGGCAACGTGTGCTGCCCTGCATCGTGAAAGGCTATATGGTGGCACAGCGGCAGTGGGGGAGCGTTCACGTCGCGAGTGGGACGCCTACGATCAGGCGATGATCAAATGGCGACGCTCACGTTCGTCGCGTCACGCCGAGCCCGTGCCACCGGACGTGACAGACATCTGAAGGACGCCGGCGAAAGCGCTCCGTGCCTTTTTGCTCGGCGATCCTGGCGCAGGCAAGTCGACGACGCTGCGCTCAACGGTACACGAGCTGACGTAACTGCTCGCCGACGAGGCCGACTGGACCAGCGTGGCCAAGCTGTCGGCACCGACAGGCTGCTCCTCGTTCCACATGGCGCACGGTGTCGCAACCATTCACCGTCTGTACGCCATCCGTGTGGGCCAGACAGGCGACTACCGTTGGTGATCCGTTGACGAGCGACAAGCGCAAATAGGTGGCGCAATTTCGCGCGGCGGCGTTCGACGGCGACTACGGGACTGTGTATCTGAACGAAGTGCGTCGCACCGTCGATAATGATAATGTCGCAGCTGAGTTCACAAAGGCTGCGATTCGTTCGTTCCGCTACGGTCGAGCGAGTCGCAAGTATCTGCAGTTGCTTCGTCACAATACAGCCACTCCTGAGGGCATGGCATACCCTCAGTAAAATGCCCTCAGGAGTGACTATTGCGACGAAGCAACTGCAGATACTTTCGACTATTTAACAGTTTTTTTCCTCGCCCAGTGCAATTTTGGCATCATGCGCGGGGTTTCCCCTTTGCATAGGCGCTGTTTTTATTTTATTATTCAGGAATTTTTCCCAGCTAAAAAAACAACACAAGGTATTGCCAGGGAACCAGAGCCAAGGAGACTTACATCTTTGCGTAAGTCTCCTTTTGCGGCAATGAAGGCGACCTGGCTCCATCACACACACATTTACATAAGGAACCGCCAGGGAACCGGAGCCAAGGAGACCTTTGTCTCCTGTTGCGGCAATGAAGGCGACCTGGCTCCAAATGTATGAATGTCCAAATGTATGTATGTATCATGTATGTCGAATAAACGGTGTTTATATTTGCATAGAACGAACACATTAAAGTAACATAGGCCCTTCTCACTTATCTTTGCACCGGATCAGCATAAACAGGAAACGTAAAATTTGCTCCCTGGCGTAAATTGCCAGAAGTAACTTTCCCCACCCCGGAAAATGGCTTAGGCCGTTCCGGAAGAAACAAAACAAGTGGCGGAAGGTGTGTGACGATATTCGCAAGAATATGTTATTTATTATTTGGATGGCTGGCATGATGGCATGATGGCTGAAACCATACTTCTACATAGGGGAAACATTTCGACCTGTCCGAGAAAGATTCAAGGAACACCTGTCCGACGCTAGATTGTGAAGGATAGGTACAGGACTGGGCGAGCACTCCTTAAACAACCACACGGGACTTAGCCACAAATAAATAGCAGCTTTCATCTTGATATCATGAGCACGAATTGTGATGTAGCCGACAATAAGATAGATGAATCACTCAAGATCCGAAAAAAACCCTAACCTGAACACTTATACAAAATCATGGCCCATATTTAACCGTGTAGGTTGCGTAATCCAAAGGACCTGTCCATAAGGCGTGCGTGCGTGCGTGCGTGCGTGCGTGCGTGCGTGCGTGCGTGCGTGCGTGTGTGCGTGCGTGCGTGCGTGTTTGCATGCTATCATTCATTCGCATTCGATGACCGTGTCACACAGCCTGTCTTACACTGGTTGCTTTGGGCTTATTTTGGTATGTCATGTTACACATAGGCGATTTTTGTAGTATGCTTTCTTTTGACAATGTTGTATATTTTCTCGCATAAACCACTCAGGCGTTGAGTGGCCGTATTTTAAACTATGACAGGTTTCTTGTTATAACTGTGTCACCTACGTCATATTAAATGTTACATTATGTTAGATTATGTTATGCTATGTTACAAATACGTCAGGTATGTAATAGTAATTAAATCTTGAATGTCGTATATTTTCACATATGGGTACTTTGTATTATGCATTCCATGTTTATTCATTCAGCAGTGACGGTCATACTGGAAGATACCATCATCATGGTGACATGAGCGAATCTGTGTTTGCAATGTTGTGGGTCATATATTTCGAAAACTTCAGACCTGATGATGACAATGATGTCGAAAGCTTGTGAATTTTAATAATTAATTTGGGCACTAAAATAAATACTTGGCATGTTATTGATCATTTTGACACCATTTTTTACAGTATGATGATGATTAGGGCTTTAGGGCGCCTCAACTACTTAGTTGTGGCGCCCATAACAATTAAATGAACGCACAGCCGGGAACAGAGCAGTTAGGTGGCACACGAACTGTTGGCAAACGAACTGACAAACGAAGTTAGGTGGCCTGATCTAGGCACACGTAGACCTCGGAAAACATCAGAAAAAAACGACAATGGAACATCACGGCACTGGCAAACAAATCACAAGAAACAGTGTGAGTAAGAGCTCGAAAGGCGTCCGTGACGCAAAGCGAGCTAGCGCTGGAAAAGTGCGGTAGAAACATTTGCAAACATCCAAATTGGGCAATCGGAACGAGAAGCTGGCGAGCAATCACAGAAACAAAAACTATGTGAGACGGGAAACGGAGCCAGGTGGGAAATGCGACACGAATAAAACAGTCGGGGAATACGAATTGTGCGTCTAAGCAGGAGCGTAGATGACAGTAAAACCAATGCGAGTCACGAATGCTACAACTTGCTCGAGATGTCTGGAATGTTCACCTGCCAGCTCGCTTATGATGCAAGTGATATATCGTCCAAGGAGTTGCAGTCCTCGGCACGCAGTGCCACTCCGCCACTCCGCCATGAGTCCTCGGCACGCAGTGAGAACGCCAGACACTCAGTGTCCAATGAGACACTCAGTGCAATGAGACACTCAGTGGGTCCCCACAGCGTTCACGTCGCAAGTGGGACGCCTACGACCAGGCGATGATCAAATAGTACCACCCTCTAAACGAGGTGTGAATTGGTTAGTGAAATAGGCTCCGCCGATACATTAGCTGACAAAACGTATGGCACGGAGGCTCACTTGCTTTGGAAGCAGCATACCGGGGCGTTACTCTGCACCCAAGCGCGTAACCCCACCACTGGGGATCAGTCTCCAGTAACATTTTCGGATTTTAACATTACGCCTATGGGCGTTGCATGGAAAGAATTGACTTGAAAGTGCCTCCGTCCCCACCTACTTTCCGAAGGTGGTTACGCCTATGTCTGCACGTGGACGGACGACTGGTCATACGGACATGACATCTAGCCGTAAATAAAAGCGTAGTGAAGAAATCACACAAAATAAGATTAATTTCACTACATTTCAATGCTCATGTTTGGTTGTCTACGCAATTGGAACATGCAAAACAGTTTTTTCCAATTCGCCTGTTTTTTTTTTCTGGATCGCCCGGTATGAGTCTAATGACCATCAATGTGACTACTGGCTACCATTAACCAAACGTGGTGACAGAACGTCAGCTGGCACCATGGAGGCCGAAACGGCTCAGTGAGCCTGCACAACATGCGGGAAGTCGATGCCGATAATTGAGGTGGGGCGGCGGCTCTGTGCCGGCCACTTCAATATCAATCACATCCCGGCCGCGCCCCCCCCCCCCCCCCCCCGGAACGATCACCTGCCTGCAGCGGCCGGTTCAATCCAATTCCCCATTACGGCGGGTGTGAAGTGAACTGCCGCCCGCCGGAGGGGCGTCAGGCATGGCTGACTTATCGAGCGGACGCGGCTGAGAGCCCGCACCTGCCGCGCCGTGGAGAGGCAGCCTCGTCTGCACCTCCCCTCCGGTCCCCTGCGCACCCCCGCTCCGCCACAGCCCCGTCGTCATTGATATAGCGCAATTACTCGGCAGCGAAAGGCCCGGATTCTCCATTCCGCTCGAACGATAATTATGGCTAGGCTAGGTCCCACATGGTCCTATAGGGTCCCATGTCGTCTGAATCGGACGGCGAGGCGACTAAACGGAAAGGATTGGCTGACGCCATGACGGTCATGTCAACAGGTCCCCACACAACACCATCAGAACCACACTACAAACTATGCCACCACAGGTAATAACGCACAGTAGTCGGGTTTACGCGTCCAATGCCAGGAAGGAGTGCTCCTCCAGCCACCACGTCTAGACACTAAGTAATCAGAGTCTAGGAAACGGTCCACACGTCACGCCCCGTCGCGTGCCAACCCGCCTGACCGCGTCGCCGCGACGGCAGCCTTACTTCGTTAATCGGGTCCTCGCGTGCGACAGGTCGGCGGGCGCCGACGCCGACGCCGCTTGCCGCGTTGGTCACTAACAGGGCCCACACAGCCATGGTAGGGGGAGGGGGGGGGGGGCACGTGACAAAAGGGATCGTGTGTGAGTGTGTATCGTGCGCACGTGCTAGCAAACAGTTGCCACAGACGATAATATGGTACACTCCAGCAGGCACGTAGCCAAGGGGAGGGCGGCGGGGGCGGCCGCCCCCCCCCCCCCCCTAAATGCCAGGAGGGCCCTTTTTGGCACGCGAGGGCAAGGGCCGACGAGACCGCGCGAAGCGCGGTATCATAGACTCTTTACTACACGAAGCGTGGTCTTTAGAGAGTTTAGCGGACTTCAGAGGCCCTTTAGGGCCACCAGGGCCCTCTGAAAGACCAGAGGGCCCCTTGGACGTTCAAAAGAGCCCTGTGCATGTCAGAGGGGCCCCTGGCAAGACCAAAAGGGCCCCTGAGCGGGTCAGAGGGCCCCCTGAGCACGTCGAATGGGCCCCCTGAACACGTCGAATGGGCCCCTAGCCAGCACAGAGGGGCCCCTGGGCAGGTTGAGAGGCCCCTGAGCATGTCGACAGGGCGACAAAGCGGTCAGCGCAGTCCTTTGCCAGGCCATACGGGCCCCTGAGCAGGTTGGAGGGCCCCTGGACAGACCAGATGGCCCCTGGGAAGTTAAGAGGGCCCCTGTGCAGGTCAGAGGGGCCCTGTCCAGACCGAAAAGGCCCTTAGGTGGGTCAGAAGGGCCCCTGAACATGCCGAATGAGCCCCTAGCCAGCACGGAGGGGCCCCAGGGCAGGTCGGAGGGCCCTCGGAGCATGTCGCAAGGCAACAAAGCAGCCAGCGCAGTCCCTTGCTAGGTCGGAAGGGCCCCTTAGAAGGCTAAAGGGCCCCTGGAAAGACCAGAGGGCCCCTGGCAAGTTAAAAGGGCCCCTGCGCAGATCGGAGGAGCCCCTGATCAGACCGAAAGGACCCCTGGGCGGGTAAGAAGGGCCCCTGAACATGCTGAAGTGGCCCCTGGCCAGCACGGAGGGGCTCCAGGGCAGGCCGGAGGGCCCCTTGAGCATGTCGGTAAGGGCGACAAAACAGCCAGCGCAGGCCGACCAGAAGAGTCGCTGGGCCGATCGGAGGAGCTCCTGGGCAAGTCAGAGGGGCCTCTGGCTAGACCGAAAGGGTCCCTGGGCCGGTCGGAAGGCCCCTTGAACATGCCGGATGAGTTCCTAGCCAGACTGGAGGGGCCCTTGGGCAGGACGGAGGGGCCCCTGAGCAGGGGCGGCGGATTGCGGGGGCAGGGTACCCAAAATTCCCCCCAGTCGAAAATCCTGGGGGCAAAGGGTAGTTTTGCCCCCTCCCCCCAGATTTTAGCCTGCTCAATCTGGGGCAACATGACCCTTCCCTCCCCAGGATTTTCATTTGAGGGGGGGATTTTGGCTACCCAGCGCCCCGCAATCCGCCGCCCCTGCCCCTGAGCATGTCGGCAGGGCGACAAAGCAGCCAGTGCAGTCCCTGGTCAGGTCGGAAGGACCTCTGAACAGGCCGAATGGGCCCCTTGACACACAAGAGGGGCTTCTTGGAAGGTCAGAGGAGTATCTGGTGAGACCGGAAGGGTCAAAGCACGTAGAGAACGCAGATGAAGATTAAATACAAAGAGGACTTACTCCACAATACAAATATTAAAAGCGGAGCTTTGGCGTATATTGTAACACCCTTCGTCAGGGTGCTACAATATACCCGAAAGATCCGATTTTATTTTTTCCTGTAGAGTAAGCCCTCTTTGTATTATATATATATATATATATATATATATATATATATATATCACCCACTCCACATCATGTCTTTTCGCTTCGCGGATCCCAGATGAGTCCCTGAACATGTCGGAAGGGCGTAGAAAAGGTCAGAGGGGGCCCCTAGACGATCTGAAGGGACCTTGGGCCTTTCAACAGTAAGAATACAGTTGTACAGAGAATCAAACTCAAAATTTTCGCGCCGCTCCGCGGCGCAATTTAACTACAAATTCAATTATATGCGGGTTAGGAAAAAATCGGTCAGTTTCTCGGCGCATTTATGTGTTATTTTGCTCCTTTCCTATACTATTGGGCAAAATAGTTCATTTTAGCACCTTCTCCCCGCACTTTTAAACGCACAATATAGCAATTTTAAAGGTCCGCACCATACGCAATGCGACACATTGATGAGAAAGCAACCCAGGGCATAATACTCAAAATTTTCGCGCCGCAATCTGTTTGAGTTCCAGGTCTTGAGCTTAAAAATATTCCAAGTTGGTATAGCTGATTTCAAATTCGTGTCGCTGGTTCCAAAGTTGATGTGGCAGTTTGCTAACTGCAGCTCCTAAACGTTGGTATGGCCCATGCCATACCTGCCATACTGCATTTTCCAGCCTTGTAACGTGCCTTTTCATGAGTTTTTTTTTTTGGGGGGGGGGGCCTTTCAACGCTTGGGAAGGGGCCCTTTCAACGCTCGGAAAGGGCCCTTTCGAGCGTCGCCCCCCCCCCCCCTCTGGACGAAATCCTGGCTACGTGCCGGCACTCCAGTAACCGCCAGAGTCCTATCTGTGTTATCACGACTGCGATGTGCGTGTGCTGCTACGAACATGGCCGTAAAGTGGACAAATACTCGGATAGCAAGTGGACGAGAATGTGCGAGTAGTCTGTCAATCGCCTAATCGCCTTTAGACGACCTGCTCCAGCCACGGACACAAAAGATGACAACCTACGACAAAGAAGCAGTGGCAATCACGCTAGCCACAGCAATTAAAATAGGAACACGCAGGGTTTTCCTAGATTAAAGGGATTATACGGGTTTCCGCCCTGAAAGGAAATGCACTCTTCTGCAGTTGTATGAACTTTAAGCACGTTTAAGACATATACCAGGGACTTCAATCCTCATTTAGTCCATTATTTCAGCAATTATCAGCGTTAAAACGTCGACGTTTTTCGAGACTTGTATCAGATAACGAGTACTTGATCGGCATTACTGTCCACCACTTTTTCATCTTAGAATCTGCATGAAATTCGATGGTGCAGTAATGTGCGCGGCTGAGACAAAATAGCGGTTACGAACTCGGAAGCAAGCTGCCGTACTTTGAGTTGTCAGACACCTTATACGGTATATATCGCCTTGCCTTATACCAAGATTACTAGACCAAACCTTATACGGCCTTGATCCGACACACGACTGGCGACGTGCGGCGACATCGGTTCAGCAGCAAATTTGACGTAAAGTAAGGATTTTGCTACTTGAGCCCAAAGGCTGTGTGGAGTAACCTCTCAGTAAACAAACGTGCATTATCAGACCCAGGGTAGGTACCTATAACCTAGCCCTGTCGGTACTTGCACTAGGATTACTGACTGCCCAAGTTTGCAACGGCTGTATTCGCATAAGCCACAGGTCACAATTCGTTTCTTTCAATTGTATTATCTTAGGCATAAATAGTTTATATAGTTCTATTGTCAGTATGGCACCAAAGTTCTCAAGATATAGGGACGCTTCCATGGTCGCTTCAATGTTATTGATAATTGAAGCATGATGTCATTTTTCATCATTGGAACCTACCTTACCCTGAAACATTACAATTCTACTCAGACTCATAACACTAGCAGAAAAAAGCTATACTGTTTCCTTTCTTACATTACTGTTTTCTTCAAATTAGGTACATGATTGGTTTTGGCCGATATGCATTGCATTAGACACCCAGTTAATTCATATGGGTGTCTTCTGCAATTTTTTTTGGCTTACCATCTCACATCTTCATCATGTGAAACTACTTTGTCTTGTTGGCTTATTTCCATTATATTACATGTAACCTTGTAAACTATTCTGTCCACATTTCCCAACCATCACAATGCACAACCAGTCAAACCTACTAGAAGCACTTGAACAGTGGACTGATATAATTTATGAAGGTCAGGGTTGGATATTGTGTTCCTTGACTACCAAAAAACATTTGATAGTGTACCACATAGAAGACTACCAAAAAAAAAAAACTGAGTGGCTACAGGAGTAAGGGCAAAATACTCAGCTGGGTGAAAGCCTTCTTGTCGGAGCGCTGTCAACAAGTGACTGTGGGTGGTGGAAGTTCTGAGTGGGGTATGGTGACCAGTGGAGTCCCACAAATATCAGTCTTGGGACCTGTCCTTGTCTTGATCTATGTCAATGAATTGCCAACAATGGTGAAAAGTCACAAAGATGTTTGCAGATGATACCAAAATGTACAGATGATTCGCTAACCCACACAATGCCAAACTGTTACAAAAGGATTTAACTACTTTGGAGAAGTGGTCTGAAGAGTTGCTCCTCAAGTTTGATCATCTGAAGTATCAGATAATGCATTGTGGAGCAACAAACAGTAAAGCAAAATATGTCATGAAAGAAAAAAAAACAGTTTACAAAGAACACATAAAGTAACTACAGTAGAAAAAGACATTGGAGTGTATGTAACAGACAACCTCAAGCCAATAACACACTGCAAGAGGGCAGGTAGCAGAGCAATATCAGCACTTCAAAGACTGAGGATGACATTTGATAGACTGGATATGAAAAACTTCAAGATTTTATATACCACATATGTTAGGCCACATCTGGAGTATGGTATACAGGCAGCTGGTCCATACATTACATGGTACAGGATGTCAGGGCACTTGAAAAGGTACAGAGGACTGGAGAGCGACTAAGATGGTTGGACAGATAAAACATCTAACGTATGAGGAACGCTTGAGAGAACTCAAACTACTTAGTATTGAAGAGAGGATCCTGAGGGGCGACCTGATAGAAATGTACAAGATCCTGACAAGACAAACCAACATGGACCCCAACCAGTTTGTTGAACTAAACAAGGATGAAAGAACAAGAGGACACCAAGAAGCTGGTAAAGGGGTCAACTCACTTATCAAGACTCAAGTTTTTTTTTGCAGATAGAGTCGTTACACCGTGGAATGAACTCCCACAAGAAGTTGTAACTGCTGAGTCCACCAATTCTTTCAAAAACAGACTTGACCAACACTGGGCCACAAAGTACCCTGGCGACATGTCCAAACCTATGAAGAAGGGAGCACCAAATAGACCCTGTCTACACCCAGCTCACCCAACCTAAACCTTAAAATTTTGACATGCAAGTGTTGCATCGTAGGCCATGACAAGATCTTGTCAGCATGTGCACCAACTCAGGCATACATTTGGCTATTTCCAGGTGTGTGCTGAGTGTGTGTGCACCAGGTGTTCCAGGTGTGTGTGCACCAAGATGTTCAGGAGTGGATTGTGTATGCCATCACTAAAAACTGGTTAAACTGACCATAACCTTGCCTGCAGTCTAGATAATCACTGTTCATCTTGGGCATGTACCTGCTATGCTTTGCAGTCTGGCATGTTGCAGGAACATTCAATAATGTTTTTTATGTTCAATAATGTTCACTACTTAGGTGGCATAAGTAGTGAACTTGTTCTAGAATATCTAAAGAAAGTAAGGCCTAACAAGGCAGAAGGACCTGATGAAGTCCATGCTAGACTTTTAAGAGAATCTGAAAGGGAGTTGTCGGTTCCATTAGCCATAATATTTTCTAAATCACTCGCAGATAGTAAAATTCCACTTGATTGGAAAAGAGCAAATGTTCCTATTCATAAAAAGGGAGATAGAAGTAAAGAGGAAAACTATAGACCGGTTAGTCTGACCTCATTAGTCTGCAAGGTGCTTGAATCAATCATCAAAGATAAGATTGTTGAATTCTTGGAGCAAAATGAACTCATCAAGGATACACAGCATGGCTTTAGGAAGGGCCGTTCTTGTTTAACTAATCTTCTGGAGTTTTTGGATGTTGCAACAGATAGCTTTGATCAGGGTAAACAGCTAGATGTAGCTTTTCTTGATTTCAGTAAAGCATTTGACAAAGTCCCCCATACAAGACTGGGGTTGCAACTTAAAATTCATGGGATCAGGGGCAAGATTCTGGATTGGATAGAAACGTGGCTTTCAGGACGCCAGCAAAGGGTTATATTGAATGGGTGCCAATCACAATGGAAGGAGGTTCTCAGTGGGGTTCCACAGGGCTCAGTCCTGGGCCCATTGCTTTTTATAATATTTGTGAATGCAATTGAGAACAGTATAGACAGCAAAGTCTTGAAATTTGCAGACGATCTAAAAGTTGTCAGGATTATTAGAGGAAAACATGATCAGGATGTTTTTCAATCAGATCTGGACAAGCTAGTTGAGTGGTCTGAAGCATGGCAGATGAAATTCAATTTGAGTAAATGTAAGATTATGCACGCTGGACGGGTTAGCAGTAAACAGGTATGAAATGGGTGGGCAGAAAATGGAGCAGATTGAAAAGGAAAGAGATTTAGGTGTCGTGGTAAACAATAGACTATCAGCGTCAGACCAGGTTGTAGAAGCTAGGAAAAAGGCACTTAGAATGCTAGGGGCCATTAACAGAAATGTTTCCTACAAGAGTGAAAAGGTAATAACAAAACTGTATTGTGCATACGTTAGACCACATTTGGAGTATTGTGTACAAGCCTGGTCTCCAACATATGAGAAAGATTGCTGGTTGTTAGAAAGAGTTAAAAAAGGGCAACAAAAATGGTTAATTGTCTTGGTAGTTTACCTTATGAAGATAGATTAAAGAAATTGGGTATGTTTTCACTTAGATATAGAAGGCTAAGAGGAGATCTAATTGAAGTCTTCAAATTTGTAAATAGTCAGCATTCTGGATATTTAAAGGGTATGTTTGAGTTCAATAGGGAAAATCGAGGTAGAGGTCATCAGCATAAACTCATTATGAAACAAAGTAGGACTAGGCTACGACAGTCATTTTTCAGTAGAAGGGTTGTAGGACATTGGAATATGCTACCAGGGGATGTCGCTGATGCAGTGACACTTGCTTCCTTCAAAATTAGATTAGATAAATACTTTACAGAGAAGGGATTAGTTCATAAATACTCGTGGGATTAGCCTTCTTTTATGCAGGTAGAGTAAGGTGATTTGAAGGGGCGAGACTGGTGGAGGGGGGGGGGGTGGGGGTGGGGTGGGGTGCAACCTCGGATGGGCCCAAGAGGCTCTTTGTTGCACTTTTCTTTTATGTCTTTATGTCTTTATGCCTTTGTTTTATTTGTCTACACATAACTGCAAGTGCACCTAAACATTATTACAGACAGGTACCATTTTGGGAGGCAGTCTGTGAATTTGCTCCTTCAGCTAATGTCCAGTACAGGTAGGGCATGTTGTTCATCAAGTTATGTTTGCACTCACATATAAAGCACAACAATATTTAGTATCAGCTTCATCATATTTTCGCAGTGCACTATGCCCTCTGAACCATTGCACCTTGAATGAGTTTGCATGTTATTTGTGAATAAGTGTGAAACACTACCTAACTGGAAAGAACAGTTGTTACTCCACTTCCCTTATTCACTACATAATTGCAGATAGAAGTTGAATTGAGTAAAATCACTTCACACCAACCTAACTTGCCCCCTCTATATGCAGCATGTCTGAAAGGAGGCCCCAGAGGCGTGGTAGGAGCAGGGGGCCAAGACGTCAGCTTTTCCAGCCAGACTTAATGTATGTATTCTAATCCTGTGTTTGGTTATATTTGTATATTAATGAACCTAAGCACCTAATCTGAATTCATATACCTAATCTGAACCTAATGGTATATGTTTTTTTCCAGTTTACATGCGTGTTTCTTAGAAATATGTTAAAAAAAATATATGACATATATATGAAAATATATGTCATTCTGGCCATGATCACAATCCCTTGTCAGTTGTTACTGTTACATACATATATAATTAAGTAGTTCATTCATTTCCATATTGTCTTTATAAGATGCCCAGCAGGCAAATTAGTACTGATTATTGTTTTTACAGACACAGAAGACAGCAGCCAGTGCTGCTTCATGCAGCAGACCTCAGAGTAATCATTTCAAACAGTTCGCACCATTTTAATTGCACATTGCTTTAGTAGCAGTAGCATTTTAGAGCTTTATAGATCAAGCACATGTGTTGTAGTTATTATGTTTTTCGTCATGTATGATGTTGGTATTACAGGGAGAGTGTACTACTATTAATCATATATTAGCAGCAAATGACATGCATATTTGTATCATTGATAATGACTTTAGCTTTCTGTTTTGTCGACTATTACGTCATATGGCGCACATTTTGTTCACATTAGCCAGGTTTGCATGCTTGTAGCTTAGTTTGTGGTTTCTTCCATAGTGTAGTCTAATCCCGAATCCATGTACTTAGTCTTTATTTTGAATTTCTTGCCTGTATTTTGCACAACCGCCAGGAATTATTCAAGCTACATCTGTGTCGCTGGCTCCCGTTCGCTGTTTCAAGAAGACATAAATATTCACATCAATCAGCGAGCGTGATTATTTTCGTCCCTTGTGTCTTTTAGTCCAGTTTGTTTGACTTAGTCCAGCACTTACAAGCCATATGTTATATGTAAGAACAAGTGTTTTACTTATTTTGTTTTGGTAAAAAAGTAGGAAATACAAGTAATTGATGTTGTTTTGCCGATTGTGTACCTGAAAAAGTCCCTAATTGAATTTCACGTTTTAACGTTTCATAATTTCATGAATATGTGATAGGCACTTAGCATGACATTGCATGTATGTTTCATCTGCATCAAACGTTGTTAGAGGCGTCTTTGCAGGCAGCGCCGACAGCCATAGTGCTGGACCTGCTCGGCACGATCCTAATCGAGCGCCCAGACGTGCGTTGGGCGTATGCCGACCGCCTGCCACCACCATCGCCCAGGCCTGAAGCGGCAGCTGCCGCGGCGCCCAGGCGTCCTGGAGCGCCTCGAGCAGCGGCTCCTGTTCGTCCAGGAGCCGCTGCAGAAGCAGCGCCTGCACGCCCCACCCAGCCGCGGCCGGCAGCAACAGCTGTTCGGCCAGCCTCGCCCGTGCCGGCTACACCAGGACCTGAGTGGTGCCGCTGTACCAGGTTGGTGCTGGTCTGCATTCATACAACCTTGCAATTTGAATTCACAACTGCTACATGCATGCTTGACTGTAAGGTTGCGTTGTTGCGCATATTCCAATTATGACCACTGTGTATGCATATCGTGAGCAATAATCCGGATATTAATTGAGGTTTCATGTAAAGATTGTTGTGCACAAAATATGTTTATTTACGTTAAATGCTGTTGAGCTCTGACATAGTGCCATAGTTTGGCGCACCAGGTTCACTTTACTTGCTTCACTCATAAAAGGTCGTGTAGATATAATTTTGATAGCTACATAGCATGCAACATGAATCTGTCTCCATCAGATGCCGACCGATGCCGTCTGCGGCGGAGCAGACTTGCTGTGGAAATCAGCAGTGCATCACACGCAGCGAGGTGCGTTATCTGTCCTTTTAACCCTCGCCCGTGCCCGTGCAGCGTCCGATCAGTGCGTGATCGTGCAGGGGGGGGGGGGGGGGGGGGGGGGGCGGTGGTACGACCCCCCCCCCCTCCTAGCATTTCGCCCCTAATTGGGCTAGAGCTTCGATTAAAAAACGAGCGTGTTTCTTGTCACGAGAGGAAGCCATTGATACACGATTTTAAGGTCCTAGGTCATTAGGGGACCTCTGAGGTCATGTCAATGACCCAAATGTCATCAAAATTGAAAATGCGTATAAATTGAATTGTATCGAGCTAGAATCGTGAATGAGCATATAATGCTTAATGGGTGCCAAATTCGTAATCAGCGTCACAAAATGTCCTAGAAACTGCCAAATTCCAAAAAGGTCATGTCAGGTCATTTGAGGTCAGTGACCTCGGTTGACCTGTTGGGGCGCATGACCCCACTGGAATATATAATTATGTAAAATGGATGCCATATTTGAAATCAGCGTCACAAAATGTCCTAGAAACTGCTAGAAGCCAAAAAAGTAATATGTCATTGGACGTCAGTGACCTCGGTTGACCTCGGAAAAAGTAAATAGAGGTCACAATCTCAATGGAAACCACAACTGTCACCTGAAAACACATGTGCATATGCTTCCTGAACAACAAACACTATGCAACTGCACAAGTTACAAGGATCAATACTACGGGACGCCAGTTGCGCCTGACTTGACCTTGAAAAACAGGTCAAAGGTCACGGGTCATGTGACTTACAACTTAACAAATTTCAGAATATTTGTTAAATTGTTCACAAGTAGGGGACTGAAAGTTTCATCGCAATCGGTTGATATTTACGCGAGTTATTCCCGAAAAACCGAGGGGGTGGTGTCAACTCCCCACCCCCCACCCTGCACTGGCGAGGGTTAACCCATGTGCATTGTGTATCACTGCCATTTTGTATAGTCTGGCCGCCCTGGTGATGTGCCAGTTACAGAACAATTATGTTTTACCCTGGCCAAACATGGGCGTCAAGTTCAGCTTCCTTCAGTTATCACACTGATATGACTATGAGCAAAAAACTTTGAAAGCATGCTCAGTTTGTAGTAAGTCCCATCTATTTGCTTCGACACGTTTTCTTACGTGAGCGGCTACAATAAAGATTGTGCCGATTGTGTTCAAATTTTGTGCGTGGTTAGGGACCTCTCAGCCGCCACTTTCCCACAAGTGAGGGGTCGTGTACTTCTGCACGTGCGCACCCTTTTTGTATCTCAGAAACTACTTGCCCGATGGAGTTGAAATTAACCATACATTTTCTTCGCGCTCGCTCGTTCATCGCCAACTTCGGCGTCTTACTGGTAGTATACGCGCTGCCAAACTGAAGCATTGCTGCTCATATCCACTGGGTATCATTGGACCCACTGGTACCACTGGTATCTAAATCATTGGCGTGCATGGAGCAGTGTCCTAGGATTTTAAAATTTTGGGAAAATGACACCCTATGAATAATATTCTTCCACTCTTTCTCTCAGTTTTACTGTGAATTTTCCACTCCCTAAACTAAGATGTATTTGATAACTAGAAGCATTAGCATATACTAACCGTTTTCCTCCACAGGCTGAAAAGTATTGCCATTTGTAACAGCCAATTCTGATTGGTCAGTTTTGTCAAAGCCTAGTTAATCATATGGTCTTTTTAGGCTGAATATTCCACTCTTAATGCTTATTTTTGGCTGAATTTCCCACTCCACAACCTGTCTTCAAACACCATGTCTGTGTGCTGTTTGCTATGGTGGAACATGCCCGCAGTTGTGCTAATGATAGGTAGCTGCTTATTAGACAAACATGTTAGTCAATATTCAGTCAGGAGTCACATTGATAGGTAGTCAATGTCCAAATGATGTACTGCTTGATGATGTTAGTTTATCAAATGTGGGAATGTATGACGTATGTGGACGAGTGGTTTGGTGTGTCAGACTCTGAATCTAAAGACCCGATTTCGATTCCCAGCAGCAAACATTTTCGCAGGCTCCGATTTTCACCACGGTGTAACGACGCTAATGACAATAGCAGTTGCATGTGTGGCTAAATAACCGAGCCTTACATACGTGTAATAGTACATCGAATGTTGTATAAATTTGTTACCACACCATCAGCAGACCCCCCCCCCCCAAACAAAACAAAAACTGGTTACATTTTTTTTCCTAAATCTGTCCTGCAATGTTTTCCAGGAGTTACAACTTGTGCTGGATCCAGTCATGCTGCAACTGGGTCGTATCCAGCACGAGCGGTGGGGGGAGGCGGAGCCGGTGCAAGGCGACGTGGAAGGCCTTCACCGGCAGTTCCGGTTTCAGGCATACCGCCACTATGCCATGTGGTGGTAAGCAATTTTATATCATAATTTCGCTCATCGACGACTTAATTTTCGCTACATTGACTTATGTCATTTTGGCAATGATCACAATCGCTTCTGACAGACAGTTATAATAAAGTAGTTCATTCCCTATTGTCTTTGAAAGATATTCACCAGGCAAATTAGTAGCAATGTCCAGAGCATTCTTTGCTGCCTAGCCTTCAAGTTAGGTTTTAAGTTAAGGTTAGAAAAACAGCAAGCCCTGGTAAAGAATACTTAAAGCTGATGGGTGGGGGTCTGCTGTGGGATCCGACCTACACAAAGTATACAATTCTTCGGATTGCAGTTTACCCAGATGACATCGCATAACCATGCCTCGGTCAACAATTTATCACTCCAACTTCTTTGGTAGCTTTATGATTAATAACAAAGTTAACAAACTGTGAGCCTATTGTTTGCATTTATTTGGTAATAAAATGTTTCAGAAGTCAACTATAACAATTAATTTGTTGTTTTATGAACAGCTTTGTTTTTGCTGTGTCCTTGCCAGGTGGGGATCGCTTGGACGAGGGCATCGGCGCGTCATCCCTTCGTGCGTCGTCTGTGGGATCCGACGCGCGTACCCAAGCCCGCAAGGTTTTTACAGTGGCTATAAAGACATTCCGTTGTAGATGATGCGCCACTGGTTGGTTGATGTTGATGTCCGGCTGGTTGGGTGAATGTGACAAGCGCGGGTGGGGGGTTGTTCAATCTGTGATCTCGAAAATAGCAAGCATTGCTCCGGGTTATGAAACACATTTCACTGCTTGTACTTGTTCGTACTGTCACATTAGTGTGACATGCCCTGCGAATTAACTGGAAATCATTACCTGAATCTGACCCGCTCTAAGTCTGAATCTGACCTTGGCACCTATATCATATTTGTGTTTTGTATCAAAAGATCGGCTATTCATTTGTCTACAGTAATGCATAGTTGGTGGTGCTATGTCGAACCGTCGGGAAACTGCGTTGGAAAACCTTTGGGATGGGTCAAATTGCCTTGCCCCCACCTGTGCGCATGTTGAATGACTACCTGCTCAGCGCCGACTCCCGCGTTCAGTCTGCGTGTCGTTATGTATCATGTTGTGTATGTCATATCGTGTCACTTTGTGTGTTATTGTAATGAGTAATGTTTTCGTTTTCAAGTTGTATTACGTAATGGTCCACTGTTCTTGCTGTTATCGCAAATAATGACTTACTTTGGTACAATGAAATGTTTTATTGCAAAGGAGAAATGATGAATTTACATCACAGGACAACTCATCGCAAAGGCTTAACACATACATTGGACGACACAGCTTCAAACGTCAAATGTAACAATACATCACGCATACCACAATAATAAACAGCAAACAGCATGAGTACGGGGTAAAACAATGCTGCATATTACATTCATTACAATGAGGTATGTTGCATGGCTTCCAATAACATCAGTGCCAAACCAAGGCACAGCAAGCATAACCTGAGACGCGCAACATGACATGACGAAACATCATAATTATCGAACCGGTCCAGGGCAATTGCCATTAATCAACACAACACTAGAGCCACAGCAGCCGGCCGAGCAGCTGCTCCTTGCCGACGGCGTCAGCCGAGACGACACACACACCGTACACCTTGTCCGGCTGGCTGAGGTTGAGCAGCACCAGTCCGAGCAGGAGGCAGCGCGAGGCCGAGTTCCAATCGCACCAGCCTGGGCGCGGCCTGCGAGCAGGCGGCATGCGCCGCCGCCCATGACCGCCGTGAACAGCTGCAGCAGGGTCAGCCGGTCCGACGGGGCGGTGGCGGCCGGCGGTGCAACGTCCTCCACGCTGAGGGCGGCCAGCTGGCGGAGCCTCCTGACGGTCGGTGGTGACCGGCTCGGCGGGCGTCTCCACCAGCCAGATAAGCGCGAAGTATGCCTGCACCTGGGGACGGCCAGAGGCAGACATCAGACACACCAGGCGCCGGTGGGCGAACCAAGCACCGGCATAAAGCGACAGATAACATCTACATATACGTACAATAGTTGAGCCATTGACGAGCGGAAGGAAACGTATACGACTATAACCTCACGTGCATGTCGACAATACAAATGTTGATTTTTAGCTAAATGCAACTCGGGATTGGTGTAAATGGTGAAATATGGGATGTCCAACCAGACTATTCCAAACTGAATCACGTTCGGTACCGGCAGTAACGGATCGACCAGCAGTGGCTTTTCCTTCACAAATAACTGGCACTATGTAAAAAGAAGAAAAAAATCACCTTTCTAAGTTTGTATTCGTAATTCTTGTTTTGTAAGTACCGGTGACGAATGAGACAAATATCATCCATACAGCAAAATACTCGAATTCCGCAATAGCCTACACAAACACCTGATAAAGCACCCCATCTCCATCAACGCATCGCCAGTCACCCAAGATTTCATTCAAACTCCGACAAACCGTCATGTCGCTCTAACCAGCCGCATTCCTGGGTCGTGCTTACCTGTAGCACAGTCTAGGACACGAACTTTGCGCGGATGGCGATCTGCTCGTCCGGGCTGAGTCGGCAGCGGTCCGGCAAGGTGAGCATCAGCGTCTCCAGCAGCACCAGGTCACAGGCCAGAACCGCACGCGCAGCGTCTGCTCCACACTGGCGGCCAGCGGCGACCCGCCCAGCCGACTGCTGAACTGCTTATGTACGCCCTCAGCAAGCGTGAGATCCTTGCCGTCCACCTGCCCAGGCACAGGCACCGTCACACACGGCCCTCATAACATGGCGGAGGGGGCAGGGAGGCCAAGACTCACTTTTCTCTTGCTAGTTGGAGCTCTGCTCCGGCCGACACGTAAAACCGCGAGAAAGGTCAGAAGTGGGACAAAAAAAGAATGTTGTCGATATTCCGACTAGCGGTGTGGCAACCGTGTTACCAGCTGATCCCGACTGAGACTAAAAGATATGCCACCGAACCCAGACTATTTGGCAATCATAGGGATTGGATTGTCACAACCAAAACGTTTACGCACAAGCAATTTGTTTCTTCTGTGATGGTTGTAGTTGTTATATTCGCGTAACGATGTTTTTAAAAGTTACGATACCTGAAATTCAACAAATCTGCCGTGCAACGCAAGTGCATTTTTGGCCATTTTGAGGTTTTTACACCGATATGTTCGTAACAACGATCCACGTCATCCCACCAAATATTTGTTTGACAACTAGCATGATTCGCCCAGAATTTTCGATTTTCTTGTTTTTAAATAAGCGCAAGTAAGAGGCTTGCTCAGTTTGGTACGGAAATAAAACGCAAGTTCCAAGAGATGCAACGAATAAACGCATGTTCTTCTTTCACTCGTCAGATTCAACAGATAAAAACGCAAGTGCGCACTTGCGTTCTTTTTCCGTTGACTTTTGGTAGTCAAATATACTGATAAAAAAACGCAAGTGCGCACTTGCGTTCTTTTTCCGTTGAATTTTGGTAGTCAAATATCACTTGCTTGCTACTTGTCGTTTGTTAGCATTGGTATGTTCGGAAAGGCGTCGGTTTTTCACTTTGGGATTAGTTTGAGTCGACAGGCCTTCCGCCAGCTCCGAGTTTTGAGGTGATAAATGAGGTTGTCCGATAAGGGAACCTGTGGTTATTATTGTACCTTATTCAACTTTAGACTAGTGAACGGAAGATTGAAGACAACCAGCCAGCACCAAGGTCACTGCCCGGATTCCCAAGACGGCGCGGCCTATGGTCGCTGACTCACTTTCAGCATTGATGAACGAAGCTATGAGCAGCCCCACCTCATCATCGTGGTGGAAGTTCCTTTCGTTCGCTTTTGTTATACTACGCGCACCAGATTCCCTCAAAAGCGGCGAACGACGTCTGACCATGGCCTCACACATGTACGTCCTGTCGCCGGGTTGGACTCCGCGCCTCCTCCTCCTCCGGTAACGGTACAGAGGAGCGCCCCCGCTCCACGTACGGCTACCCCCGAATCACTCGCACGCCGGATTCAAGCGAAGTGTGCCGACGGAGATATTCGCGCCGGCCTCCACCTTCTAACCTCCAGTGATACCTTCGCTGACCCCGCCGATGACGTCATCACCGCCCTACGTCAGAAGCACCCACCTGCACCACCCGACCAGAGTCTACTGCCGCCTCCCGCGGCCTCCGACCCTCCCCCACTGACTGTCACGGAAGAGCAAGTGCATGGTGCCATTTCTACAATGCCACCAGGTTCGTCTGCTGGTCTCGATGGAATTCGACCGCTACACCTGCGCCAGTTGCTCTCTCCCGAGAGGCCGCCGAGTCTGGCCGCCGTCTTCTCACCTCGATAGCAGCACTAACTAGTAACTAACCAGGTACAGAGCGGCCTCGTACCGGAGTGCGGACGCGACTCTCTGTTCGGAGCGTCACTCTGCGCATTGAGGAAGAAAGACGGTGACCTGCGTCCGCTAGCTGTGGTAAGCGTGTACCGCCGCCTGCCGGGACACATCGGAGCGAGACACATCGCAACCACTCTTGGTCCGGAGCTGCGCCCCACCCAGCTCGGAGTCGGCACACCGCTGGGCTGCGAAGCCGCAGTACACGCAGTGCGCGAATACATCGACGCCGACGCCACCAGCCATAGCACCCCGCGAGTCCTGGTCAAGGTTGACGTGCGAAATTCCATCCGCCGTGACGTCATCTTAGCCAGGATATACGAGCGCTGCCCAGAGGTTTACCCGATGGCACGCCAAGCCTACCACCTCCCGACACCCCTACATATTGGCGACCAGACGTTGTCTTCCTCCAGCGGCGTCCAGCAGGGTGATCCCCTCGGACCTGCTGCCTTTGCCCTCGCCGTCGACCCCTGCGCCCGGGCCATACGGTCGCCACTCAACGTGTGGTACCTTGATGACGCCACGTTCGCCGGCCCGGCGGACATAGTCCAATCCGACCTTCGTTCGCTCGCCAAGGCTCTCCCGGAGCTCGGCCTTCAGCTGAACCCCGCTAAGTGCGAGGTCACCCTCCTAGACAAGCACCTCCGGCAGCTCATGACGCAGCAATAGACGCCATTCGCAATGCCTTGCCGGAGATCGTGGGAACTCCGCTGAACAGCATCACACTACTAGGCTCACCGCTGCGCGACGTCAGCGTCGCTGCAGCTGTCGATGGCGCCACCGATATCATCAGACCTCTCTGCACCCGCCTCAAACACCTGGACCGCCACACTGCCATCTTCTTCCTCGTCCACTATGTGTCAGCGCCTCGTCTCGTATACCTGCTCTGGTCAGCGCCCCTGTACCAGGTATCGCATACACTCAAAGGTATAGACGAGCTGGTACGTGAAACATTAGTGGATATCCAACGTCAACATCATGGGACGTCCGTGAGAGCAGGCGAAGCTGCCAATCAGACCGAGGCCTCGGGAGTGCGCTCAGTTGAGGACCTAGTACTACCATCCTACATAGCATCCCTGCACGCTGCTCTTCCTCTCGTCCGCAGCATCTCCCCGGGGCTGCTCCCAGCCAGCGGCGTGCCCCCACCCTGCAAACAGCAATTCACCAGTTTGCAGAGGTGACAGGGATTGAAGAGTTGCCATCCTCCTCATCTGCCATCAGCCAGCGGGCCTGGGACACCCGTCAGCCACTGCGGTCCGCGATCGGATGGTTGACTCTGCTAACCAGCCGCATCGGGCACTCCTGGTCGCCGCCAGTCAGCCACACACCGTCGCCTGGCTGCAGGCTGTCACCGTGCCGAGCCTCGGCCTGCATCTGGACGAGGAGTTTGTGCGGGTAGCAGTGGCACTCCGCCTCGGAGTCGCTGTCTGCGAACAACACTGATGCCGTCTTTGTGGACGCCAAGTAGATAAGCTTGGCCACCATGGGTCTCCTGCGTGAAGAGCGCCGGCCGCCTCCCACGTCACGCTCACCTGAATGTTGTGGTGAGGCGTGGTCTGGCAAGTGCCCCCCCCCCCGCAATCCTATCCTGGATCCAGTCGGCCTCGATCGGGGAGACGGGAAGCGGCCAGATGGTCTAACGCTGTTTCCGTACAGTGGAGGCATGTGTGACCTGGGACGCCACCTGCACACACTTTTGCCGACACCGTGCTGATCCAGTCCGCCCTCGAGCCCGGTACCGCCGCTCGCGCTGCAGAAGCCAGAAAACGGAGCCACTACTCGGAGCTTAGCTCACGCTATAAGTTCGTGCCGATCGCGATTGAGATTGAGAGTGCTCGGCCCTGCCACCTCCAATTTCGTCCGTGAGCTGGGCCAGCTTATAACTGCCCGCACCGGCGAGCGCAGGGAGACTGAATTGGTATTGCAACGCCTCTCGATCGCAATCGTACGCGGTAACGCCGCTGTAGTCCTCGCCACCGCTGCCACAGACCGAGCGACGGCAAACCACGGGCAATGCTTTCCACCAGACGGGACAAAGGAGCATGCTCACGGAAGGCGCATGCGGCCTGTACGGGATGGTGGGGCACAATGGCAGTCAGCACAGCGGCCACTACACTGCCTACTGTCTCAACCAGCCGGCCGCCAGCTGCCTCCTCACCGACGATATTAATGTCCAGGAGTGCACCGCCGCCAGGGTCCAAGATGCAACAGCCTACATGCTTTGCTACGCCGCCAGAAACTCGAAATCTCTATAGGAGCTGAGTGCGGCGGAGCTGGCGTCTGCCCGTCTGTCAGAGGAGCCGCCGTCGGTGGCCGCCCCTCACGAGTCCCCACCGCCGTCCCCGCCCAGACCGCAGCTTTACCCGACACCACAGCCGGCCAACGGCGGCGGCGGCGGACGCTCCCGGCGCGGCCGCGGCGCTGGAGGCTTTTCTGGGGGTCGGCCTATATCCTACTACTCGCGCCGGAGTGTCGACGGCAGTGGTGGATCGCCAGCCAGCAAAACTCCAGTCTCCGCGTCCCCGGCGGTTCGAGACGCAGCAACGGCATTCCCTGTTCAGCGGACGGCTCCATTGTCGCGGCAGAGCAGCCGCCGCTCCGCGCCCTGTGGACAGCCTACCGGCGAACTCCTCCCAGCTGGCCTCTGGACCAGGGGACGGCTCCTGAGCGGCGCGTTCAGCTCCTCCTGCCTCCCGATCAGAGCAGAGATAGACTATGCTCGACGACGATGATGATGTGTTGTTTTGTTTGGGCAGCTATGACCTGTCCGCTGTGCAAAATTGATGCTTTACCGTTTGCCACTCAAACCTAAATGTATATAAATACGGTATGTTATTGGCTCCAGATACCATATGTCATTATACCTTTAAGAAATATTGACAGACAGCCAGTACCGCAGTTTTGAATACTAGGAAAAGGTAGCTAAATGTAACTCCGTACAATACATGAGACACAATACGCACTCAGCATGACGTTGGCAAAATTCAGCACGTCTTCATTAGCCCGCTTTGCATCTTGATGCAAAACAGCTTTGCGCTTTGCATTTTAATCACTGTGTGCACTTGGGTTTGCCGTCATGGCTCTGAAACGGCCTTCTTGCCACACAAATAAAACGCAAGTCTGACTTGCGTTTCTTTGTCGCATGTTGCGATGGACTTCCGTTCCTTTTACGCGTGGCTCATGCACTTGCGTTTTATTTTCGTTGTGACATTCACGAATTCCGATCCCAGTCAATGAAAGAAAAACTTTTGTGGATTTTTTTGGAAAGTATTTCTTAAAGTGGATAAACAAGTATATGGAGAAATTTATTTCAACGTGACGATTACGGTGATATAGCATTTATGGCTGTACCACCAACCGCTGCAATGTTATGGCCGAAAATAGAAAAATCACTCCTGAAAAGTTGCTAAAATGCACTTGCGTTTTATTTGCGTTGCACGGCAGAAATCACGACTATGGGCGCCGCATGATTATACAACCGGTCAAGGGCTGTATTATAATGAATCAACACAGCGTTCTGCTCCCGGCAACACAACACCTCAGCAATCGCTATTAAGCATGCATTGCAGGCGCTAGCGCGTCGTTCCCAGTTCGAAATGGTACATGACACAGTTATTAATACACAGCATAACTCCAGTCTTTGCCAGCAAGCGACCTTGCTGGTGGTGGTGTGGGGGGCACTGCTGGTAGTCCCTCGCGGTACGTGGACATGTGTCTCTGTCAACTTCTTACCACCACACTGACCCTGCAACGTCCGAGGTTGACACCGCAGTAGCAGCCCTGGAACTGCTTCTATCCGGTCCACTGGTCCTCTGCGGCTGAGTCTGGTCGCTCTGCTGGCCTGAAACATACCATTGCTGATTGTAACTGCAGTCCATATAAAGGCTATGGTACAGGAACTGGTTCCACGGCTGGCCTGGCTACATTTCCTGATCAGGGGGGGGGGGCATTCAACTCCCCTGTCAATGGCGGGTTAACTGCGTTCAAATGGAGCAGCAGAGAAGCTGATTAGTGACAAATGCATAACTAATACATTATTTGGAGAACACATGTGAAATATGTGACATTAACACATAGGGAATTGGGTAATAGTTCAGTAATTCACCTCCCCAGTATTACAGCACTGGGGAGCCTGAGCCTGAGCCTGAGTGGCGGGCGGTGCTGCCAGCTTGATGACGTCATTGAGAGAGTATACTTAATGGCGTAGGCCTGTTTACTACTCGATCAGACCTAATGGCTATGAGCAGTGGGTTTTCTCCCAATCGGACTTAAGCGAATCTTAGGTTTCATCCCGATCAGACTGAATAGCGGGGTTAGGTTAGGTTAGACAGGCATACACCATTAAGTATACCCTCTCAATGACATCAAGCTGCCAAAACCGCTTGCCACTTGTTCAGGCTCCTGTGCGCCTGCTGTAACACTGGGGAAGTGAATTACTGAACTATTACCAGGAATTGTAACTCAGAGCAAAATGAAGTTACTCACCATAGCAGACTTTTGTCGGGCACCGCATCTTATTAGAGGAACAATTTCCCTTTAACTACATTGAACTGTTGATCACTGAAGTGCTTCTGGCATATTCTTGGGTTTCTCATTTGCTTGTAGCAGTCTGAACAATGAAGTACCCAGTTGCCCTTCTTGATTGCTCAGAGGAAGCATTTGGTAGCCGATGTGCAGCATCTAGACTGTAACAGTCACGTATCATGCAAGACATTGCTAGTTGATGCTGGAAAATCAAAACATCAGTTATGCACTGGTGACCAAACATCAGCAAACAATCACATTAGGATTGGCCAGTATGCAAAACGTGGCAAGTTTCGACAAGATCTCGTCGGGGCAGGGTTGGCACCAACACATCAAAATTGGGGCAGCTTTTGAAAATTTGGGGGCAGCTTTTTAACATTTGGGGGCAGTTTTGGAGATTTGGGGCAGCTTTTAAATGCAGGGGCAGAATTGTAAAGTTAGTGCAGCTGTGGGAATTTTGGGGCAGCTTTTGACTTTTGGGGCAGAAGTAACCATTTACCGATCCACACTAGATAAAACGCGATCGTGATTACGACCGCCAGCTTTTGGCTGAAAGGTGAATCCATACTAGATAAAACGCGATCGTGAATCATCCCCCCCCCCCCCAGGTCAACATTATTTGCTGACTGAGGACCGAAATGTCCTCAGGGAAAAAAGGGGAAAATCCTGCCCCAAATGGGACAGCTTGCTGTCCCATTTGGGGCAGCAAGCTGTCCCAAATGGGACAGCTTGCTGCTGTCCCATTTGGGACAGCTGCTGTCCCATTTGGGACAGGATTTGGCTATCCCAAATATCTTGTTTATGTTCCTGCCACGTTTTGCATACTGGACTGGATTGGTACGGGAGTGTAGGAGTTACCATCAAATGCCTTTGCCATCAATAGTTGTATCTTTTAACTGGGATGCAGCTGCTAGCTCCCATTCTTGCCAGCAAATTCAGGAGTTATTCAAAGCAAATGGCTATAGAAAGCAGCTTGTGCGCCGCCTGCACCAGGAAGTAGTCTAGTCACAGAAAGGACGAGCTCGTAACATTGGACAGAATGAACCAGGTCAGCAAAGGAAAAAGGAATAGCACAAGTCACTTGACGGGTACCTGACCAGTGTTGGATTTTTCATTTCACAACCTGGTCCCGGAGAGTAAAAATCCATAGGTGGAGAGTAAAATTGTATTGTCAGGCAAGTTAAGATTTTCATTTTGTTTTAATTATTTTACTTGGAAAGTAAAAAATCCTGATTTGTAATAGATATTAAATCACTGAGAGGAAAATTTAATCATATTTTAACTACAATGTCGGTAAGATCAGGCGAAAAGAGAGCAAATTTCCTGAACAAATAAATATGAAGAGCAAAATTCTTTGGACCCAAAAAACCCAGAAAATGGCAAAAATTCCAAGGCTGGCTTGCCATACATTGACGAGTGTGTGTGCGAAAGTTAACTCTATTGCTAAACAATCTCACATGGAGTGGCGGTTGCATGGCCAAACACTCTGAAAAGCTGTCTTACTTGTTCTGCCTTTTCACAACCACAGTGTCTGTCTGGTTTACATGTTTGCAATGTGTGCGAGCCTGGTCTTAAAGGTGGATGTTTAACTTCTGGGGTAGTTTATAAGATTCCATGTGTTGTCTGTGGGGCCAAGGGGGAAGATGTGACCTACATAGGGGAAACAAAAAGACCAATCAGACTGCGTTTTGATGAACACGTCCTCACTGCAAAAAACAAAACCCCTGATACACCTATTGGAGATCATTTCATAGCGGCTCACCGGGGGCACCAATGTCTACATGGAGAATCCCCTTGTCTGTTGAGATTTTACCCAAAAAACTAGTGACCATCAGCACAGAAAAATTTATGAATCCCTCCACATTTGAAAACATAAACTGGTGCTGAACAGAAATGTTTCGTCTTGGCACATCATTTGACTGGTTTTAGAGGAGTGTTCACTAAAAAGCAATACTGACTTACATGTTTGTGTTATTTTGATGAGTGTGTGTTATTAAAGTATAGGTACCATGTATGCTATCACATGAAAGGTGCAGGGAAATTGATAATGTAACCACTGGCTAGGTTTTGGTGTGACATATTCATTTATCTTTGCTTTATTGTATATGTGATCATGGCCCGTGGCCGAAAATTCATATAATATATATATATAAATGCACTAAAACTTGAATAGTATTTTGTAAGGTCATATCAAAATATTTCTCACCATTAAATAGTTTGATCTGTATGGTTTACAACACCCTTTTCACAACTTACTGACGGTAGTTAAAATACTTAAAATATAAAATAATGATACAATATGGTAGATATAAACTTACTCTGCTACAATTTCTTCTTGTTCTTGGTGGGTCAGGTACAATATCAATATTGACAATATGCGATGCAGATCACCTTGGCCTTGGCATACGTGACAATTCTTGCGCTCTTTGCCATCTGGATGACGATTGTAGAAGGAGTTACTAAATTCAAGACGCTCTTGGCCAGGACGATAATGTCATGCCTTTGTTCGTTTTGCATCAAGTTTAGAGCTTTGAATTATCTGCAAGTCCTATACTGGATCACAAAAAGACTATTCAATTCAATTCTTGCGGGACTCTTTATAACTACATACTGTTCGTTCGGGTTTTGTGGTTTTTGTGGATTTTTTCCTTGCGGCCTTTAGCGTTGAGAATTTGGTGGTGGCGTATTACTTTTTTGGCATGCAAATTCATGAAAAACATCGAATTTTATGGGAAAAACTAGGTAACTGCTGCTGTCGTTGGAAAAAACACGTTTTTTTAATCAATATATTGCTTATTGTAACCGGAAATATGCCATAAGTCAGGTGTTTTCATTTACATAAAAGAGATGACTGACTCCGCCTCAACCAGTACTTCAGAAAGTACGCGGTGGCATCACCGCGCACTTTGAAATGTTCTTACGTGCAGAAGAGGTAATTTCCATAAAAATGTGACTACCGTGTGACTTCTACCACCTTTATAAGTAAGTTTTACTATGTAACTCAATTATTCTGGGAAAAACCCGTATAATCCCTTTAAAGTAAATAGTTCACCTTCGGAAATTTTTCAGAACACGATTTTATTATATTTTTTAATACAGTTTCTTTTTTTCTTTTCAAAAATGGTCCTACATCGCGCCAATTCAGGACAGAAGGTCGTAAATTATTAATGTTATGGTGTGCGTTATTGGTCTGCGCATGCTCAGACCAGTGCTGGCACTCTCAGACGGTACGGTATATCATATATGCGCCGCATTCCTTCGCCAAAAAAGTCAAATATCTTCGGCTGGAGTCTTTTCAACCAAGAAAAGTTGCAGATAAGGATTTCTCAACACGGGCTACAAAACTGCTATTTCAGTTCAAAATCCCATGTTGAAGGTGAACTATTTCCTTTAAGGTTCGGTGGACACAAAAGTACTCTCAGACGTGTTTAGGTGGACATAATTTTTTATGTGGACATGAAATGTCCACTTAAAATAACGGAATATTCGTGCGCTTGAGTGGACTGCTTTCACGAATCACGCGCTTCATTTGTAAGTGGACACGACGGGATGTCCACCCACGCATCATAAACTTACCGCGGCAACTTTTTTAGCCAGTTGTAGTTCCTCATTCAACCACCACGTGGCGGGACGATCGAATTCGCGGGCTTGGCGGTTACCATGGCAACTAACCAAGCCGCGTCAGCTGATAACGCGCGTCGCCATCCGCGACTTGCGTGCAATTGCGTTTCGGGCAGCGGTGAAGCG
The DNA here is from genome assembly GCA_036785665.1 of Chirona hameri. Taxonomy (NCBI): domain Eukaryota; kingdom Metazoa; phylum Arthropoda; class Thecostraca; order Balanomorpha; family Balanidae; genus Chirona; species Chirona hameri. The sequence goes on from JAXIVJ010000599.1 coordinate 167,432, forward strand.
AAGAGAGTGCGAAGTGCAGTGGTAGAAGAGTGTGAACTGGTGCATCATTGATCATGAATAGAAAGGTCAGTTATTGATGAAACCATAATTGAACGTTGGATATAGTTACCAAAGCTTTACCAATGTTGTATACTTGGATTTCGACTGCTGTCAGAAATGCTGCGTGAGCGCATGCGTCTGTTGTTTGGGATTGATAAAGACACGCAGCCTCTTGGGCCCGTGAGTGCGGTGTTCCCTCCAATTCTGGAAGCGATAAATTACCCGAGGCCCGAGATAAATTATCGGAGGTAATCCGACCGGCTGAGTGCCGATATCCGCTGACATCAGAATCGTTTCTGAACACTCACGATCTTGTCACGTACAGTTTCACAGTACGTGCCCTGCTGGATTGCAAGACCTCTGGATCAGCATTTTGCCTTTAATGTCTGTTACGGATAATGTACGTTTCCAATGCTGTCTGTAGATGCCAGTGTTGTTGGGGGTATAGAGGGCGCTGCACGAGGTGCTAAGTGTCGACCGATTTCTACAAATCCTAGAACATATCCCGCCGCCGCCGCCGGTGTGACCACGAAATCCGTTCCCGTGACGCCACTAATTAAGGTAGAAGGGCGATTTTTTTTTGTGCACGACTCCTGTGATTCGCCGCCGCCGCCGGGTGGCGCCCGGCCGCCGCTGGGTGGCGCCCGGCCGGCTGCCGCCCTGGGGGCCGTGGCCACGGCCAGCCCTACCCCGGACAGCCACTGTCCGGCACGGCCAGGGGTGCGGCGTACGACCGGCGCCTACACGCCGCGGACAGCGCCGTACTTTAGCAGTGAGTGAGTGAAGATGAGCTGGCCTGCTGGCTATATGAGCCGCGCGGAGCCAGCTGATGATCAGTTAACTGTAATCCTTATAATTATTTGCAGTATGTTAGCGGATAATAGTAGTTCTGAGATGTAAGAAATTAATTCATTAATTTATTCTCATTAATTCTCCTTCCGTATTGTATTCGATCAATTTTGTTCTGTTCTTCGTTAAAAAAATCAATAGATTAGTCAAATGCCAAAACATGAATATGCCATGTTGAAGTTACTTGGAGCGCGGCACACTGCTGGCGACCGTTTTGTGTGCTGACGAGTGTCTGTACGTGTTCACAGGAGTGACGTATATTATCGCCCGTACGGCGAATATAGCTGAAATACTTCGATATAGCTTGTCACAACTCGCAAACCGTTTAAATTACTTTTGTTTTTACAATCTAATATGTTTTGAGATATACCTATATTAAGGGGCGGGGCGGTTCCCACCCTCCATCAGTGCGAGGTTGGCGAGGATTTCGTCGGTTCGTGTTTTTAAAAGGAATGCTCACACTCAATGTCGTTTTTTCACTATCTTCTGTCGTCGAATGACGGTTTTGAAATGTTCGACATTATTCATTTTCATTTTCGGATACTATTCTAGTAAATGCTGCAGTCCGTAGTAGTAATGTGGTCAGTGGCATTGTTGACGCATAAAATGGTCCCACTGATCTTTCCCCTTGTAATCAAACATGCTTCGGGCCCTCAATATAACACAGACAAGATAAGGCAGAACCTTTTGCAGTGGCCTGCAAAATTTGCATAAACACCGTCTTATATTTTTTTAAAAAGAATGTTCCACTTTTGACAAGCCATTTATTTGGAGATTCTGTAATTTCCATGCGTTTGCGGACGAATCTTCGAGAAAAAAAAAACACGAAAATTGTTACAGTTATCTGGCCATTCACCGCGCCATTCACCACAGCTGCCTCGTGAAATCACCTCTACGAAAGAAAAAAAATTGTAACTGTAGGGAACATGAATTATGGGACTCAATACCTACGCCATATCGTAGAACTTTGAAAACTGAACAGCACATGGTTTGCTAGTACCATTGCATCCGTATCTTGTTGATGATGATTTGGGTTTCAGGGCACCGCAGCTACAAGGCGCCCATAACATCTGGTTAAAAAGCCTCAAGCAAAACGATCACTCAACCCAACAGTGGGATAGGCAGAAGGAAAGTGAGCACACTGCACACCCAGTGAGTGGAAGACGGCAAACTGTGAAACCGGAACGTGCAAACTGCAAACACAAAGCAAGACGGGACACAAAGAAAACAAAACAAAACAAAGAAACTAAGAAATGGAGAAGATCACGGCAAAACGGACGTGAGCAAGAAAATGAACAACCTCAGAAATGTGGCACGAATCATCACCCAAAACCTGTAAACTGAGAGCGCTAGAACCGAAAAACCTCACCACGTTCATTATGAAGATGTCGGCAGGACTCAAACACGTGACGAACCGATAACGCATCTGGAATCGAGAGCAGGGCGGCATCGAGAGCAGCGCGGCCGCTCCTCTCCGCACAGCAGGTATTTGTGTGGTATAGGTGTGGCCGATACGAAGTCGGCATAGGGAAACAGTAACATAACACCGATGACGACCGGTGGTGTGATTCGCTTTTGCTTACGTCACACTGACGTCACGGCTGGCAACTCTCGGCAACACTCGGCAACCCAGCACGTCGGCCATCTTTGCTGCTAGTCAAGGTGAGTGTTTTTTTCGAGTCGAGAGGTTCTTGTAGTTCTAGAGTTCTACTTCTTGGCCCATTGGTCTAACATTGTATTGATAAATGCTGATATTTGCGTGAGTATGGGCCATGCATGGTGTTGATATGACCTAGATATGTCTATGTTTTTGATATTGAAGTCATGGTCCTCAATGTGGCGCAGCTAGCTGATATATTTATTTTGATACCGATTCTGTTTTGCTTCTTTTTATAGCAGCATAACTGCTTGGAAAATTCACTTGATGCCAGAAAATGTATACCTATTGCCGAAGTCAGACAATTTTGTTCATGGATGTCCTGTAGTTAAATACTTTGGCTGTGTTGTTCTCCGTACCATGTCTGCAGCCACTGGGTATGGAGGTACTCATTTTATGGAAGCTAATATTTAGCTAATAGTTCTCTTCTAAAAACAAATTGAATGTTGTATTTACCAAATGAAATACAGTGGCCAAATTTTGCATAAACATAAACTTCAAAAGGATTTTTTTAATAATGAATTTAGTTCAAACCTTTTGAATGGACATATTTGGGAATTGGTAGGGCAGGCATCACACTTCTGTACACCAGCTGTACACCATTAAGTCTGATCAAGTAGTAAACTGGCCTACGCCTCCCGGCTCCCAATGACGTCATCAAGCCGGCTGCACCACACTGAGAGAAATATCCACCAGGGGGCTACCACCCCCTGCCAACATCCGACACCTTACCAAGGCAAAACCAGGGGGTAACTAAGGTGTGGCCAAGTTGCAACCCTAGTAACACCCTAGTGTCAGTTACTCGAAGTTGCGGACTATAGTTTTCCCGTTAGTAACTTGCACGGGGTGGTAACGTTTACTAAAGTAATACTAAAGCAAGGCATAGGACGAGGGTTGTCAAGGTTACAAAGCGCCTAGTTCTCCCATAGTAAGTTGCAGGGGCTGGTAGCATTTACTATAGCAATACTAAAGTAAACATTGGATGTGGGTCGTAAGGGTTACTAACAGATGACCAGGTGCCCTGGTCATCTATGGACATGTCCATGCAAGAAGTTACCAGGTGGTTACCACCCGTTACCACCCCCTGGGAGCACGCGTTTGAACGTATCATCCCGCCATTTTCTCGGACGTGCGCGTCGTGCTCCGGTGCGGTTAAATACTTAGAACAGGTCAACGAAGAAAAGGTAAGATGTGTGGTCTACTTATGCAAGTATGTGTGTTTTTATTTTGCAGCAAAATAAGACAACTAAATGATGCTTTATGTGACGCACCTTGGAAAACATTGTTCTCGACGAAATCCCCGTCACGCGGCGGCGTTCGTCACCGGTGATGGTGACTGGGGAAATTGCATTGGGAAATTTGGATGGAAAACGACACCCTATGGCTACTATTTTTCCACTCTTTTTCCCAAGTTTTACTGTGAATTTTCCACTCCTTATTTTAAAATGCATTGTTTTGTATAATTATAACCCTGATACTGATTTATGCATGTAATGATAGGGACAGCCTATGGAGGGAAAGACAGGTAAGAATTGGCATGGGTAACTGGAGTTTTTTGCTGTTGAATTTTCCACTCTTAATGCTTATTTTTAGCCAGAATTTTCCACTCTGCACCCCAGTTCCAAAGCAATCCTAGCCCTAGGACCCTGTGGTGGTGTCGGTGGTACTTAAGGTTAATTACTGTGCATAAGGTACCGGTAACGGTGGGGCTGGCGTCACCGTCGCGGCCGGGCAATAAAATCAACGTTCAAGGCTACTATCACCGTTGTTGGTCTGGAGTCATAGGGAAGCTTTATGACGTCACCAGAATACAAGCAAATCTTAGGCCGCCCCGATTTAATAGCTACGAGCGGTAGGCCAAACTGATCGGAATTAATGAAACTAACCTAACCTAACCCTGCCATTAAGTCTGATCGGGTCGGCCTACAGCTCGTAGCCATTAAGTCTGATTGGGTCGGCCTACAGCTTGTAGCCATTAAGTCTGATCGGGTCTGCATACAGCTCGTAGCCATTAAGTCTGATTGGGTCGGCCTACAGCTCGTAGCCATTAAGTCTGATCGGGACGAAACCTGCTTGTAGCCATTAAGTCTGATCGGGATGAAACCTACCGCTCGTAGCCATTAAGTCTGATCGGGTCGGCCTATGATTCGCTCGTAGCCAGAATCTGGTGATGTCATAAAGCTTCCCCATGACTCCAGACCAACACTGGTGATAGTAACCTTAAACCTTGATTTTATTGCCCGGCCGCGACGGTGACGCCAGCCCCACCGTTACCCAGTATGCAAAACGTGGCAGGAACATCAACAAGATATTTGGGGCAGCCCAAATCCTGCCCCAAATGGGACAGCAAGCTGCCCCATTTGGGGCAGGATTTTTTCCTTTTTTCCTGAGGAGGAAATTTCGGTCCTCAGTCAGCAAATACTGTTGACCGGGGGGGGGGGGGGGGGGGGGTATTAACGATCGCATTTTATCTAGTATGGATTCACTTTTCAGCCAAAAGCTGTTGACCGGGGGGGGGGGGGGGGGGGGTGCGGTCGGTCGTAATCACGATCGCGTTTTATCTAGTGTGAATCAGTAAATTGTTACTTCTGCCCCAAAAAGTCCAAAGCTGCCCCAAAATTCCAAAAGCTGCCCTAAGTTTACAATTCTGCCCCTCAATTTAAAAGCTGCCCCCAAATTTCCAAACCTGCCCCCAAATTTTCAAAAGCTGCCCCTAAATTTTCAAACGCTGACCCAATTTTGATGTGTTGGTGCCAACCCTGCCCCGACGAGATCTTGTTGAAACTTGCCACGTTTTGCATACTGGACCGTTACCAAGGTACCTACCTAGGTGTAGGACAATTAGCATCTTGGTACCGATAGGATATGGTGCTTGACAGTGTTTTTGGTAATCTTCGACTAAGGTACCTGTCAGTGCACTGTGTTTGTAGTAATCAACCATCACCGTTGTTGGTCTAGAGTCATGGGGAAGCTTTATGACATCACCAGATTCTCCACTAAACCCTATCACACTCACTAAACCTCCATTCCTGGCGGAGCGCAGGACTTGTATTTGAGTCTGAAGGTCGGCTGTGCAGCGGCTGCCACCACAACATGACCTTGCACATCAATCACTGGCTCACAAAATTATTTGTCAGCCTAAGATTCGCTTGTAGCCAGAATCTGGTGACATCATAAAGCTTCCCTATGACTCCAGACCACTGAACTGTATAATACTCCAGACCAACAACGGTGATAGTAACCTTGAACCTTGATTACTACAAAAACGGTGCCGACAGGTACCTTAGTCGAAGATTACTGTTTTTTTATCTACAGTGGTGCTTGAGTGTAAAAACACCAACCATATTGGCAATTGGGGTCAATCTCGGGTATTACTGGAGCAGGTGTAACACTTCCATACACCACATTGTAGACAATTATTTAAAGTAAAAATTGGTTATACACCCTGAAAAGTCACATTTCAGTAAAAAGTTCACATTTAAAAAAAGTTTATAAAAAGTTAACATTTCAGTCAGTAGGTACATACCTAGGTTACCTAGGTACCTAGGCTACCTAGGTGGTGTACCTAGGCTAGGTACACCACAGACTGCAGAGGCAAGAGTGCCTCCAGCTCCATGCCACAATCATGCTTTGTGCCAGGCATTTTAATGTTTGCATTATGCATTAAATATGTTGCAGGAGATAGCATCATACAGCGGTGCAGGGTGGCGTTCCCCGACTGCTTCCGAAAGGCTTCCACTGTACAGTGTACATGCATGTTGCAGCAAAAAAGAATCTGCTATGCAGCCAAACAGCTCTTGGTTCCAGTTCAGTAATTCGCCTCCCCAGTTTATGGTGTTCTTGAGGTCCCTAATAGAAGAAGAGTAGTCAGCTGACAGTAATATTACAACAGACTGAAAAGTGGGTTATCTTTGACCGTCTATGAGATGGTCTGGGGGGAGGGGTGGCCTGGGGGGCGATATGCCAGTAGGAGCGAGTGAATGTGAGCAGAGCGTTCTAAACGTGGGTCCCTGCGACTGCAATTGCTGTAAAGGTTAGGTCAGGTTTGATTATGTATTGTGTTTGGTGACATCATAGCTTTGGTATTACTGGTACCCTTTTCTGTCTGTCATAATAATACTCTTCCTCTATTATGGACCTCAAGAATACCATTAACTAGGGAGGTGAATTACTGAACTATTACCCAGCCCTCAGGGCAAGAATTTCAATTGCACTAAGAATCCAAGAGATATGTGCTTGATTGACAAATCAAACCAAATCTGTGTACCTATTTCTCAAGTTGGCGTAGTCTCCTGTAATGAACCTGAACTTTGTGATTGTTCATTTCAATTTTAGTTGGCAGGGCACCTATTATAACTAACCTGAGAGGCAATTATATTGTTAGGCTAAGTGTTTGTTGTGGTCTGTAGATGATTCTCTTGGTTTTGACATGACCCATTGTGGTATGCAAATGTCATGTCTTTGTCCAACTTGTTTGGGCCCTGTTAGTATTTTTACCCCAGAAACTTTACCAGCTACTTTCCTTCAGAAATGCTGCATGTCCTGTTATTTATAATATACAACATGAGAGATGTTTATTTAATTTCAAATTTGATACACATTTGTGCAGGGGTGTCACCATAAAATATTGAGTGGATGACTGGCCAGGTATGCAGGGGGGGGGGGGGGTCAGCCATTAGCTTGGCCTGCCACTCCCAAAGGGCTAATGTTAAAATACTGACAATCTGGGGGGGGGGGGAGTGATCCTGGGGGTCCGGACCTTCTACCTTCTTCTAGCTGCTGATGCTATGGGCAATTACCATGCAGCTAGCAAAAGGCATGAAATGTCATCTCTTCCCTACCATGTAGATGCAAAATGTATGTTTGATAGGTGTGTTCAAGGTCCCATTTCAATACAAGTCACTTATCATTTTGAGCTTGAGCATTATACAAAATGTAACCAGGGATATTTATACTAGATGTGACTGTTAGGCTCAGCATTTGCATGCTAGTTCATTGACATTTTCCAAGCTTTTCACAGCATTTTCCTTGTAATTAAGCCATTTTATACTCAGCCAATCTGAGTAGTTTTCCATTGTCAACAGTATCTCTCATGTAACTTCCGAAGTCAGTTTGGCAAGTTTTACAAGGGTCATGTTCTTTGCGACATGAGGTTTATGAGAACGGTCTGTTGACAAATGAGCGACAGGGGGATGGTATGCTGGGGGGGGGGGGGGGGCGTGATGTCATGCTCCAGGGCATTTAACTAGGACTGAGTCACAATAATTGTGACACCAGAATTGTGTTGCCTTTCCAGTCGCACATGTCACCCTGTGCAGACGTCATTGTGACGTCAGCAGTAGCTCCAGAGCCTGATGCTCCATATACAGTTATCGGGGTCCTCACGTAAAAGAGCACGGGCAGGGATAAAGGAGTAATTGTTAAGTCTGTCAGTAATGCAAAATGTCAAACTGAACTGGTAGTTCCGATATTTGCATTCCTTTGATCCTCAAACTGCTTTTCTCACTTGTCAGGGGTTTCGATGAAAATTGTTTATGTCTTAATATGATTATCATCTGGCATATGTTGTCACTTAACCCTCGCCCTACGGGAACCTTTTCTCACCTTCGCCCTACGGAAGGGGGGGGGGTCCTAAAAAGGCCCCCCTGTTAACTTCCAAACCAAGCAACATAGAGCAATGCGGTAAGAACCAGCATGTTGCCTGTCATGAGAGGAATCTAACAGTATGCGATTTTTAGATTTCAGGTCAACGGGTGACCTTCCAGGTCAAGTGAATGACCTAAGATCGACCACGTCCAAAAATAGCGATTGTACATACAGGGCGCTTAGTATAACTTCCGAACGGAGAGAGATAGAGAGACACTGTAAAAAGTAGCGTGATGCCTGTCATAAGGAAAATCCAAAGGCATACCATTTTGAGCATCTAGGTCAACTAGTGACCTTTGGGGTCAGGTCAATGACCCTTTGGGTTCTGACATGACCTTGACGAAAAGGTCATAGGTCACGATCTAAAAGTCGTATACACTTAATTTTGTTATAGGATACATATCATTTTTGTAAACTCAGCTGCTGAAAATTTCAGCAAGATGTGCCGCATGTGTAAAAAGTTATTCAAGAAAACCTCAGGGCGATCGTTTTAGGACCTCCCGTAGGGCGAGGATTAAATCATTATTATTTTAGCCATTATTGAATCATTTTATTGACTTACTTACATTCATTTTCAATGTCAGTGACAATTGACTGAAAAACGTTACCTGACCATAGTTTTCAACCGAAACTGCTCTTGTTTGATTGTTTTGTCATTTCGTTGCTAAATCAATGTACATTACTTCTGTGAAGCATTTATCAGTCATCGAGATCAATATCAATAGTGAGCGTGTATATGGAGACATACACTGCCATATTTGTCTGCTGTTTCAGAACAGCGTCTAAAGTCATGTTCCAGTGTACACATTGCAAGTACAATTCTGCAGACTTGAGGTTATTTACCAAGCATTTACGATCAAGACATGAAGCAGACCCCTATTTTGTTGTGAAGTGTCCGTTTTGCACAAAGTCATGTTGTTCATCGAGGAATTGGATGCGACATGTGAAGATCCATATTGATCGAGAAACCGACGCAGCTGGTCGTTTGTCGCAAAACTGTCAGCCTTTGAACTTTGACGATCGTTCTTCGCCTGCAAGCGGCGTGCCTAGCAGCTCCGATGCTCAACCATGTGTTCCAACTGCTGCTGCTTCTCGTGTTCCCGAGAAACATACCGAATATGGGGCGGACACGGACGACTCATCCACGGCCGATTGCATTATTGGTCTACGAGCGCAAGGGGTGCCAATGAAAGTTTGCACAGCCGTGGTTAAGGAAATGCAAACGTTTGGAAGAAGAGTCGCAAAAGAGTGTCAAAAAAAGGGAAACGAAAATCCTCCTGATAGCAGTAAAGCTGCTTCAGAGGAACTGCCATCGATCGCGCTCCTTGATCAAATCGATTCTCGTCACAAATTGTACAAATTTGCAAAGATGGAGCGGGGTTACGTGACTCCTCTTACCGTACCTCTCGGAGAAAACAACCTGGGCCAGAAACAAACGTACCAGTATGTTCCCATGGCATCTCAGCTTTCATTCGGGTTGAATGAGCATTTCCTCGATCGTGTTAGGTGGGAGCATGCTAGTCAGCCGGGAGAATATAGAGATATATTTGATGGCAGTGCACATCACCACCAGGGGAAAAAGCTGAGCATTATCTTGTATTTTGATGAGTTCGTGGTATCGAATCCAATTGGAAACAAAACCAGAAAATTTTCGGTAGGCGCAGTGTATTTCACCATTGCCAACATGAAGAATCGGTCACAGCTCAAAGACATCCATCTCTGCATGCTGTTCCATGCGTCATATATAAGAAAATATGGATGGAATGCAATTCTAGAACCACTTCTCAAGGATATGAAGATTTTGGAAGAAGAAGGGATAGAAATAGCATTTCCGGATGGCTCTCGAGAGATGGTGAGCTGTGTGCTAGAAATGGTGGTTGGTGACAATAGTGGGATGCATGATATAGCTGGCTACTACAAAGCATTCAGAAATACCCAGCGCGTGTGCCGTTTATGCTATGCAACAACAGACGCTATTCAGACTTCGTTCCGTGCAACGGATTTCCAGCCACGCACGCAAGACAAGTATGAAACGGAAGTCGGCATAATGGAAGCGGAAGATCATCATCCAGAGACGCAGAAGATGTTTGGCCTGCATCAACGATGTGCTCTGAACGAGCTGCGTACGTTTCATTGTGTCACCGGGATGCCTCTAGATGTTAGCCATGACATTTTCGAAGACGGAGTGGCGAGGCACGCTATTGAACTGGTCTTGACTGAGTTCATGGCTTCCAAAGTGATCAAAATGGACAGGATCAATGATGTGATCAGTGCCTTTCAATTTCACAGAACGGACGGAAATAAACCTCAGCCGTGTAGCAAGAGAGGGGCGAATGTTTCAGTCAAGCAAACGTGTGCTGAAATGTGGGCACTTCTGCGCCTTTTTCCTCTGATGCTTTCGCAAATCATTTCCTTTGATAGTCTGCCTAGTGATCTGAAAGCAATGTGGGGAATCATCACATCCCTCATTTCTATCGTGCAAATTGTGATGGCGCCAAGTTTGCAGGCCTCGGATGTGAACAGGCTCGAAGTTATGGTTGAAGAGTGGCTGGCCAACTTCCATCAAACTTTTCCAAATTTCTCTATGAAGCCGAAGTTTCACTACCTTTCGCATTATGCCGACTGTGTTAGAATGCATGGACCTCCAGTAAAGTACGCTTCGATTAGGTTCGAAGCGAAACACGCCGAGCTCAAGAAGCATATGAAAAGCTCGAAAAATACCAAAAACGTATGTAAGACGATGGCAGAGGCCTATCAGCTCGCAATCTGTAAACGTGCGGTGGTATCGTCTGAGAATGGAACATGTTCGGAGAAGAGCGTCCGTCTTGACCATGTCTGTCTAGGAGACCACAGGTACTCGGCGGGCGATGTTGTACTAGAAACACATCAATCCGTCCGATATGTCAAGGTGTCACACTTCCTGCAGGAAGATGCAGGATATTCAGTCGTTGGTCACGAACTTCTGCACGTACAGCTCCATCCCCAGCTCGCTGCTCTGAGTGTCTCTGAAGGGCCACTGGTTCATCTTCACAGCGATAACCTGTCGCCGATTCGCCCCGTTGGAGTTTACAGTGTACAAGGCAAAACCTATCTGGTGCCAGTCACTATTGACCAGTTGCTACCACATCAAGAACGATGACTCCGGGACCAGCTGTAACTGCTCTTGGTGGATTGTAGGTACGAGTTGGTCATCATCTGTGAAGCTAATTTGATGTAGGTGCTGCTTTTCCAACTAATTCAGCGCGTACTGCCGCGTAACAGATATGGCTAAACATGCATTGCATGTATTTTTCATTTTCTCACATCATAAATCATAAGCTAAAGATGTTGCATGTTGCAAGTCACTGCTTCATGTTGTACGATACTCTTTCCATGTCATTGTGGCCAAATTCAGGGAGTTAGGGGGAGGGATGTCAAAAATATTTAATGTTGCCAGATGTAATAGCATGAAAAAGGGGGTGTCCAGCCTTAAAAACATGACAATGTTGACCTCATTTTCATGTTTTTAGACCCAGACACCTCCTTCATGCTATCATTTTTGATAAGACATACAATTTTGACATCCCTCAATTCCACTAAGTCTCTGAATTTGGCCACCATGTTCCATGTAAGTACTGATGCTTTTCTTGAATAACTTTTTACACATGCGGCGCATCTTGCTGAAACTTTCAGTAGATGAGTTTACAACAATTATACGTATCCGGTGAAAATTTCATTGAAATTGGTTAAGTAGTTTGGGAGATAATGATGTTTTGATGACGTCATGTGGGTAGAAAAACGATAAATGTTTGAAAACTCGTAGAAAACAGAGTTTTGAAGCAAATTGCAAACGCAATTCAGCAAAGATAGAAAATGTCATTCTCTTTAAAACGGGAATCTCGAATTTCCGAAATTTTGGGTTTTTGACCCCTAAATTAAAAAATAAAATGTTTTTTTTTAATCATCACAAAATCAAAATTTTCAAAGATGTTAAAAAAGCCGAAATATATGTGAGAACTAAGTATGGACAATACCCAAACCAAATTTGAAAGCAATATCTCTATTTTTGACTGAGTGATGGCTCACTAAGTGTAAGAAACTCATGACGTCATTTTTGTAATAACTTTTTTGGACCTTTTTTGACAAGATACGAGCAAATAATTACCTTTTCTGTATTTCTGAGACAAAACTGGTCTAGGAACATGCCTTTTTATTTACATTTATCAATTTCTAATTTTAAGGTTTTCTGACAGCAAAATCGCTGTTCTGGACGTGGTCGATCCGAGGTCATTCACTTGACCTGAAAGGTCACCCGTTGACCTGAAACCTAAAAATCGCATACTGTTAGATTCCTCTCATGACAGGCAACATGCTGGTTCTTACCGCATTGCTCTAAGTTGCTTGGTTTGGAAGTTAACAGGGGGCCTGTCAGCCCCCCCCCCCCCCCGTAGGGCGAAGGTGAAAAAAGCTCCCGTAGGGCGAGGGTTAAGGGACTGTGCAGCGCATGCCAGTAAAGACCCACCTGTCTGTAATTTTGGCTGGCATTTGATTTGCTGATGGGCAGTCTGCAGGCCAGGATGGTTGTAAGCATTTAAACATTTATATACGCGTCTATACGCGATACTTGCTTCCTGTGCCAGGGAATGGGGTTCAGATCCACCGGCGGGGCCACTTAAGAAGTCTACCTGGTCCCCATATCCCTCGAAACAGGGTGAGAGTGCCTAGTGAAGAGTTAGTGCCTTGGTCCCAAGATGCTTGGGCCACAAACCAAACCAAAATGCTACTAACACCAAAGTAGGACCAAAGTAAGTCATTCAGTTTCAGCTTCTCAGCATGGGTGCTGCATTGCTTTTTTGTCGTTTTGGTATACATCATTTTAGAATGAACTTATTTCATTCGAGCTTCTTCCACCACTCATCCAAAGTATCGACACCCGCCCTTAAATATTCGCGCATTTGTTAATCGTTAGTCACCTCGCTAGATACAATATTAAAACTGGAACCTCTGGTACACTGCCGACGCGGAATTATTACAATATCAATAATTGTTTAATAAGGGGGCGCAGGTAACGAATGTTTTTTCCATGTTTACCAGTGAATTCAATATTTGTAAGAAGATGGATAACACATGTTATGTAAACAGACTGAAGAAGTATCCAAAATATACTTTCGGCTATGAGTCTGCTTCAGTGAACTCAGACAGAGTATATACCTGACTAAATCTTCCGAAATGTCTCACTTTGCGATAACAATCGTCTACTTTTCTTGTTCTAATTTCAGGTATAGATGGCGTATGTTTGTCTCTTCAACTCTTCAAAAAAGAAGGTGGTTGGCGGAACCGTCGCCGATATCCGAGAAAGTATACGGAAACGGTTTCCCGACCTACAGAACGTCCAGTTCTCCATGGCATACTTCGATAAAGAAGTCAATGAGTTCCTGGATTTCGACGACGAGATGTTGCCCCCCCGTGGAGCGACGCTCCGAATAGCCTACGACGTGTTTGCCTCAGATACTGATCAAGTGAAGGTGGACAGCGACGCGACTCAATTCGAAGTGGCCGCTGTGGCCGAGTCGGCAACTTCCACTGGGTAAGAGCAGAGTTTTGCAAACGCATAGCTTTGCTACAGGACATCTCTTTGCCTAAATAATGTTTTTGTTGCATGCTGATGAATCAAAGGAGGGCATCATTGGGGTTACTGGTGCTTATGTTTGGTAGCCTGGTACTGGTAGCCACTGTCCAATATTATCGTGTTGTGCAGAATGATGCCACTGGGAACAACATGGTGAGGTGACAAGGTGGTGTCACCTCACCTCTGGAAATAGTTCGATTGCAACTGGAAACCTGAAAATGGTTTGATTGCGATTCGTAACATAAAATATAGTGTCGATCTATTATTGCAGTAATTATGCATCAAGGATATCAGAACTGAGCTGGAATGTTTCTCGCTTTGTTCAGTCGACCTTTACCTTCATCGACCTTTACCTCATTGCTCTCACATGGAGGAAATGAAACTGACTCACCAGAGCTTGTCAAAGGAATACATTTAACGCGCGAAGCTATGCAATATACTGACATTAGTATCATCATCATCATCATCATCACCCTCGTCATCACCAGCAGCAGCAGCACTTGGTTCGATATTATATGCATGCTCTTTGTTTTCAGACCGTCCACTGTTGACCATGATGACGTCATGTTCCTCGCGGAGTCCCAGGACATTGGAGAAATCGAAGGCACGGCCCAGTCGTAGTAAGTATCGATTCATACTAGAGATGGTATTTTGGGGTATCGATGTATGGACGCCGATACTTTTTGGTATCGGCCGGTACTTTTGTCAATACCAAACGGGCTTGGGCCGATACTTCGCGGATACCTACCTTAAGCCAGACTCGCAATCGTCATAAAAAAAAACACTTGGCATGCATACAACGTGCTTAACGAGTCAACATTTTGAATAAGAGATGCTAAGAATATATAGCGGTGCATTGCTTTTCGTGCTGCCTGGGTGATTGCTAGTACGGTGCTTGAGTTGGGAAGTATCTACAAAATGCTTACAATGAAGTTGGAAACCAGCTTTTTTTAATCTTAACTGTTTGACTGTGTAGGTTTATATGTCGCTAATCCCGTACTGCTGCCGATACCAATTTTGCTTTCTGCCTTGCCCGTCTTTCTGCCGGTGACGAATTGCGCGATCGGATGGTGGGGTCAGGGCCCACGCAACACGCTTAGCGTGTGTCCTGGCCTCGAAAATCCATCCCAACAAAAAAAAATCGGAATAAATTTATACAAAAATGCTGGCCGTTTTGTATAATGAAAACCAAAACTGTTTAAGTCGATTCATTGTCTGCATCACCATGGGGTTAGCACAAAAACATTGTCGAAAAGAACGTCCGACATGACAATTGTATCCCCCCCCCCCCCACACACACACACACACACATTCTGTCGCCGCACTTATACTCCGAGCTCCGTCAGTTACACTCCATTCTATCCGTGTGCAGTTCCGGAAATCCTGCCGAACCCGGCTCAGCCTCATCCCCCTCCGATGCTGCGGCAGCCCCGATGGGAGGCAACACTGGGTAAGTTACATGGCTATGCTTTAATACGTATAACAAGCGAGCATCAGAGACAGGACAGGCGCTATCTCATCTGGTCTATGATTCCTCGACGGTGGTCGACTGAGCCGGGTCCTTTGCTTCATCATTGTTTAATGGTTGTGTCTATCAGCTGTAGAATGTGAGCACGCAAGACATTGGTAAGCAAATCGCAAGGAATGATACGAATGTGAAATAAAACAACATTTTTTACACGACGAGTGCGCCAATCCGTGGCACGCGCGCGTCTTATCTTATTGGCCAACGATGCATAGTGTTTTGTGTTTATCAATATATCATAGTTTGTTAACTTATTTAAATGAAGGCTGAAGAAGAACACAGCAGTGTTCAACAGCTTCCATCATAAACGATTTTATCTGGTGTTGAAGATATATCGTAAAGTGTTATTTAAATGTAATATGCAGTACCAAATGTGTTCGTTTTGTGCTTGTGATAAGCGTTACATAATTTCACAGTCACAGATTATGAACGTTCCGACATTTCACTTCACTTCAGCTTCGCTCAAGTCAGTTTGTCGTTTCGGCCAAGCCAGGAGACGAATGGATTGCATAGCTTCATGCATTGCGGCCGTTGTAAAATCCCAGTAATATTTGTCGAGGACGTTTTTTGGTTTAGTTTGCATTTAAATTTACCAAATGGTTATGCCATTTCGTTCTGCAGGTCTGGTGGTGGCTCTGCTGCGGGTGTGGTCCAGACTGATGTGTCTGGTGTGATGAGCCCGGAAGATGCACCGTCACAGAAGAAATCTGCGTAAGTTGTTTGGGGCTCTGCCAAATTATGCCTCCTATCCACCGTATGCCATGTTGAAAACTGGTCTGTGATTTGTGTCACTAGGCCACCAAACATATGTCTGGTCGGCTTGCAAATATTGTATATAGGAATCCAAAAACATGATTGCTTGAAATCCGCGTGAACCAAAAGTTGTATGCAGTAAGGAGGTGCAAAATGCCTTCGGAGCAAGATTGTGGAAACGGATAAAATTGCTCGATACTTAGGAACAAGTCATGGGCATTGGGCAGTCTTAGTAAGATTGAAAGAGACTCGCTGCTCTAACTCAGGCCGATGCAGTCACTATTGTTTTGTTGCCCTTCCCCCTTTGCGTCTCCACCTCATCACCTCCCTAGCTGCTTCCACGTTTCCGCAATAACAGACACAGTTACGCAATAAAAGATTAATTATCAAGTAACGCTTCGAATACTCCGATTGAATGCTACCAGACAAGGGAGAATGCGGGAACGTCACCTTGGCTTGAAGGATCAGAACTTGTCCCTGCCTATAAAAGGGAAATTGTTGTGGGTTGATTCATATTTCCTGTCGCTGTTGGCAGCAAACGTAGTAGGGATTTTCGATTTTACATTGTTTTGTCAGCTTTTTCTGATTTGTGTTCACTTGTTTGCGATTATTGGTGATTTTATCTTAAAGTCTAGCCACCTTCCCCCTCCCCCCCCCAAAAAAAAACGTAGCGAGCTCTAATTTACCCTGGGCTGTGATTTTGCCACCCGTAAATCATGCAACTACTCGTTGATCGACAACCCAACAATGATCACTATTAATAGACCTACTGACTGTATTAATTTTTACTCAAAATATGTTGTCATGGTCTTTGTGACGAACTGACAATGCCTTTTGCCACGAAAATGCCATGGCGTTGGCCAATATAGCACGTTACATGTATCCCATGATATGTGCACAGTTGACAAATAATCCCACAATCATGTGAAAAGTACATCATGTGCTCTACAGCGTCAATCTGGAGTTCCTGTCCTTCAATACTCGGAAGCTGGTCACAGGTGGCAAGAAGCTGGACTACAGCAACCTGACGGAGTTGTTTCAGGCGGTGTATGACACGCATCTCTGCTTGAACACCGAGCGCAAGAGGTACGCACTAGGTCCGCCGCACAGCCCCGCCACACAGGCGCACGGTCACCGCCCGAGGCCCCTGTGGGTTGGGCGAGGGCGCAACCCGGTGCAGAGTCAGCCAAATATCGTTTTGCTGACGTTGTGAGACCCAGGGCGAGGGAAGATACATGAGATAGACCAACTGTACTTAACCCGAAAGGAGGCTGTCATTTTGAATGGCAAATTGTGAAGTGCATTCGTCCAATAGTTTTTCCACAGCAGAAATATTGTCCATGCATGTTGGATTGAAAAGTGAATTCGTCCAATAGTTTTTCCACAGCAGAAATGTTTTCCAAATTCCATACATGTTTGAATGCAGCATATTCCCGCCAAAAGCACCCGTATCTACTGTTCATATCGGCTGTACATAGATGTATGCACGATCTAGAGCCCTTCATGGGACACATTTTCAGCCCCCATCCCGTTCCAGCCCATTTAGCCAGACCCAAACCTGTTCCAATCCGAATTCATAATTGATGGGGCTCCCATTCCCACCCGTTTCAGCATATTTCACTTTTTGTGGTGCTAAAAAAATATATGGTCTGTCCCAAACCCGTTCCAACCTGTTACATTTCCAAAAATGGCCCATTCCCACCCATTTCCATCCCGTTCCATGGGTTCCATGGGGATTCCCATTCCATGAAGGGCTCTAAATTGATCATATTATAGTGATGTGTTGTCGGTCCCTGGAACTGTCAGTCATTGCAATTAAGTCATTTTCCCCACAATGTTTTACAAATGTAAACATATGAACAGGTCGGAGTTTAAGGACACGACGTTAACATATTTAGATGCCAAGGTCTAGGAATCTGAAGGCGATTTTGTCATGCTTGTCATGCGATTTTGTCACGCTACAGGCTACAGGAACTTTGGAAGGAAAGCATGGAAAGACAGTAAAATTGATTCGTCGCCGTGCCGGCGTGGAGCTTTCATAGTAGCATAGCCGAACTCTATTCTCATAATGCAACACAATGTTCAAACCTTATCCAGCATACGTGTGCAGATTAAGCCTATTTGTCCGCTGGATCTCCGATTGAATAGCCGCACGGCCAGCAGTGACAGATGACGGCTACCGTTGATGCCGCTCATAGATGGCTGTCTCCTAACATTGCCGCTCATAAATGGCTGTCTCCTAACATTGCGTCAATCACGTTTACAGCTACCCAGTGAGTTACAAACAGCTCGCGATCGACTTGCTGGCTGAACTGCCCGCCTTGACGTGGACGAAAGCAAAGCGCTGGTAAGTTTCGCAGAACAAAATAGGCACCTGCATATTCAAGTTGTAAAAGGTCTTGATCACGGAATCGGTGTTTCGTCTTATATCAGTTTCTTTTCTCGGGTGGTGTCTTGGCGGGGCCCATCGTGTACAAAGCTATATAATAAACAGTAATACCGGGCCTGGACTCAGTTTGCTACTAAAAAAAAGTGTCCAGTGTTGCCTTACTACATATCTCAGGCTGATGCTGCTGTAACTGACAAAACGCGATTTTTCATCTCCACTGTCACTGAGCTGGGTTGTAATTGCTCTGTGCTAAAGCCATACTTTGTAGCATGAATGCCGCCAAATTTGACACAGCTATTGAGGCATCAATTACCCAAATTGCGTAAAAACCTTGACCCCAGGTCATCTCAAGTCACGTCAAGTGACCTTACCTCCAAAAATGTTTGTGGTCGTGCCAAAGCCACAGTGTTTGTCCGAGAGATTTGAAACTTGCCGGATTTCATAAGGTCATAAGCACCTACAATTCGTTTATTTCGGTTTTTATCGGTGACCTAAGGTCAGGTCAATTTCGTGACCTCCCCATTATAAGTCAATGGGAAAATATACAAATGTTTCCCTTTTCAAAGAATATGCATTAGATCAGGTCAATTATTTCACAATCATGTTACTTTAGCTCATTCTTGATGACCCAGGTGCAATTGTTGCTCAGTGACCTCTGCATGGTCACCTGAGGTCATCTGGGGTCATCTGAGGTCAACAGCACTTTTTTGCCAATAACTCTTGTTATAATTGTGGTAGAGACGTGCGAATTGCACCAATGTGTTTCTTTCGTCCAGACGCATCGCCCCATATGCAACATGACCTACCTGGGTCACCAAATGACCTTGACCTGAGGTCAAATTTTGAAGTTGACGTAACCAGGTCACCATTAATTAATATGTGGCGAATCGTCTTGACGAGACAAACACGATGGTGCTAAAATTATTGCTCAATGTTTAACTGATAAGTTATTCACTAAAAAAACTTTTTGGAAGAAAGTGTCTTCTTGACCTTTGATGACCTCTGGAGCCTAAACTATTGACCTGAGCTAAAATTTGAGGACACCAACGGCGATTGCATTTTTCAAGAACTTTCTATTGGTTTTCTCGTTTGTTCCTAGCTATCAGTTTCCGAGATATTTGCGCGTTTCTGGAACAATGTCCTAAAACGGGAAAATTTGACCTTTGATGACCTCTGGTGACCTCAATATTGACCTGAGGCAAAACATGTCTGAAATTAATTCGAATGTCCTCTCCGTCGAGAGCTTTCGAACGTTTTTCCGCGTCTTTCTAGCCATTTTAGTTTTCGAGTTAGTGGTGGGGTCATTTTGACCCACCCCACCAGGGCGAAGGTGGCTCAGAGTCCCATCGGGGCGCGGGTTAAGAAAGTCGTGCGTGGCCCTTTATTGTAAGCTAAGTTCATTCAGGGTAAAGGTTCAATCGCTGGTCACGTCAAAGTACCGGATATTCGTGTTATTAGTGGTGTATTGGTGTTTGATTGCGTCGGTATCGTCCCGTACTCCGTTCCCGTACTCCGTTCCCGTACTCTGTTTCCGTACTCTGTTCCCTTGCTCCTATTCCGTTTTCCGTTCCTGTATCCCATGTTCCATCAGTGCCATGTATCAATCAGTTCAGTATTCCTGTTTTGTCTCCCTGTAATTTCCCGCTGATCGTCGGATGCGCACTGCACGTTATACTGATGCGTTCTTTTGATGGCAAACACGTTTTTCGGGCCTTCGATGCCAGATCTCCTTATTTGAAACGTTGTAGGGCCTTGCTTGAATCGCTAATAAATTTCATTGAACAATTTCAGCGGTGAACACGTGAAACTGACAGCAGCGGTAGCAAGTTGCCAAAAGCCAGCATGCATCCCTCATCAGTGTCGCAACTCGCAGGCGTTGCACACGCTTCAAACTCGGGCCAAATAAAAGTTCGCATAGGTCTGATTCTGTGTGAAACCTTCGCTATCGCAGCTCTGACCGTTCCAACTATCGATTATAACTGTTTCATCTGAAGATGGTAATTTTCGAGATTGGAGTGCCTCTGTGAAACCCCTCGTGAAGCCACGTCTAGAAAAGGCATCTTAATCGGCCAGGGTTAGTTACCGCCTATGCTATGCATCCTTGCGAGAATTCAATCTAGGGTGCGATCGGCAACACGACGAATTCGCCGTAATCACGACGAATTCGTCGGTGATTCGTCGGCCACCGAATATTCGCTCAGTTTGTGTTCGGCAACACGACGAATCTGCAAACGAGTGAATTCGCCCGACGAATTCGCTCTGTCGGAGCGCGAATTTCCAAACCAGTCGTCGGGAGGGCTAATTTATTTTGCAGTGTGCCATAATGCCATCTGCAGTATTGCTGTATTGACTGCAGTATTGCCGTATTGACTGCAGTATTGCTGAGTACTGACAAAGTTAAAAGTACCATGACTTCTGATAACAAGTAAAATAACCACACAAACCAAGGCCCTATAACTACACCAACCATGACACGGCGCAGCAGTGACAAAACCGGCGGATAATTATTGTTGTTCCAGAACGCACGAGACAGCGAATTCGTCGGAGAGCGAATTCGTTGGATTCGTCGGAGAGCGAATTGGTCGTGTTGCCGATCGCACCCCCTATTTAAATGTCTGTTGCTAACTTTGACTTGCCGCTTTTCGTAGGAACTTATCACCGCCAAGCTACGCAACAAGTTCCGAAATCAGCGCAAACGCTCAGCCAGCCCCTCCGTGGACAGCGAGCGCTCAGCTCTACGCAAAAAGAAGGCCGCGAAGAAGCGTTTTCGAGTCGAAGGCGTGCCTAACTACTCGCCTGAGCTGGTGGTGACCGGGCTGGAGCTGGAAAAGCGACTGATCCGGCTGCATGCCGGTCAGGGTACGGAGGAAGACCTCGCCGAAACGCTGCCCAACAGACGGCAAGAGGTGATCGAAGGCGGTCGGAGCATCCTTCGGCTCAAGAAACAGTTTCCGTTTCTGTTCAACGAACAGGGGGTAAGATGATGGTTAAATTAAAGCGAACTCTGGTTTTACACTGATCCATTTTTCTTAATATGCTGGATCCCTTCCTGGGGACACCATGGTTATTATTTTATTTTAGATCCAGTTAGATTCCCTTTTACAGTGTTATGAAATCGGCAATTGTTGTAAGTATTTGTTGAGGATTGACAGGCTTGATTCTCACCGAAGCGGGCCAGCGATACAATAGAAGACCTTCCGTGTATCTAGCAGTTCGTGGTATAAGCAAGGAGGAATTACCTACCAACCAACAATTCACCTGTTTCATCATCAAATTATCCGCCAATGTCATGTTTGCGCTGGCGATGTGTACCATGGGCGTAATTATTTTTCGCTATCCCGTTCTCCAAAGTGTCTTTTGTTTTGCATTATTGATCGCAATATGTTTTGTTGTAAAATCTCATCAGCGTTTATCATGCACTAGTTCTCGAACATTGCACGCCCGTGCGTATGCTACATACATTTATATTTGTTCATCCATTTTGTTGACAGATATGGAAGGAGATGACACTGATGATGGACGACGAGGGATTCGGGGCAAAGTGTGCCGCAGCAATGGACACCTGGATGGAGAAGCTGATGAGCCTTGGATACGCCAACGGTGATCAACAATTTATTGAAAGCACAAAACGTTGGCCATTAACCCTATTAGTGGCAGGCTCCTGGCTACCCCTATTAGTGGCGGGGGGGGGGCGGATTCCGCCCCCCCCCCCCCGGAGATCTCGAGATCTACCTGTCCGATTTTCACAAATCAAACGGCGTTTGATTCCCCTCAATACGATCTACATTTCTAAAAATAACATCCGAATTTTTTGATAGGGTGGGGGTGGGGGGGGGGGGGCAACAGGGGGGGCAAAAACTACAAATATAACAGGTATTTGTGATCCAACACAGCTGTCATGTTTATCAACCGATTTCAACGCAACTAATGGGGATCGATAGAGATTGAATTGGGGATTGATATATGATGGTGACTTTTGAAAACTCAAAAATCATAGGCGTTTTCAGGGCAATAAATTTGGGGGTAAAATAAATGCCTTATACAACAGTTTTTTCTTCTTCTTTTTTCGATAAATGAAATGGTGCGCTATCGTGACATCGGACAAAACAGTTATAAAGCATATTTGCATCCATAGGCGGTGCCAGGTTAGCGAAAAAGGAAGGCAAAATATATAAAAAATAACTTCCTGTAAACCTCCCATTTTCAAGTCCCTGAAACCGCCTCTGCCGTGCAATATGTATTATAGTTCACTAAAATCAACTAATTTGCACTTGTTTCAATCACCGTAAACCTATGTAACTCCTTTATACTTCAGGCAGTTAGGAAGAAGCCGTGAAGATCACATCTCCGTATTATCGCCAAATGTCACAGAAAAAAATCCTCCAAAAACTGGGCCCTAGAACCGCCTCTGTTAAGGTTAGGAACTCAAAATTTTGACTCCATATGCGGAATTCAATTCTAAGAAAAGTCCCAAAATTTAATGGGTCTGATCCTAGCCGTTCGGGAGATATCTGCGAAAAACCTGAGGGGTGGGCAGAATCTGCCCCCCCCCCCATGCCACTAATAGGGTTAACCCGCGCCCCGCTTGGGTATTCAGTAGAGCCCTTCATGGGACACATTTTCAGCCCCCATCCCGTTCCAGCCCATTCAGCCAGACCCCAACCCGTTCCAATCCAAATCCAATTCCGAATTCATAATTGATGGGGCTCCCATTCCCACCCGTTTCAGCATATTTCACTCGTTGTGGTGCTAAAAAATTATATGGTCTGTCCCAAACCCGTTCGAACCCGTTACATTTCCAAAAATGGCCCCATTCCCACCCATTTCTATCCCGTTCCATGGGTTCCATGGGGATTCCCATTCCATGAAGGGCTCTAGTATTCAGGCTGGGGGGGGGGGCAGATTCTGCTCCCTCGTTATCTTCTGAACCAATAACTGCAGCGAGACGCGCAAGGCGGCAATCGAAAGCTCTCAATGAGTCGCATCTAAAGCATACGCGAAATGTTCAAAATAAGGTCATGTCACGGTCAGGTCAAAGGTCAAAATTGAGATATTTGAGTTTTTGGGCCATACTTTCCATCCAAAGCCTTAGATTGAGACTATTATCGCACAAAGTGCTCTCAAATGTATAATGCATCTCCCGCATAAGCAAATGTGAAATTGTAAACAAAGGTCAAGGATCAAGGATCAGGTCACAAAAGGTCACTATCACACAAAAGGTGATTGGCAAGAGGTCTACGAAAGTCATGCGACACATGTTTTATGTGTTATTTTACACGTAAAATTCGATAGTAGCAGCCATTTTCACAACCTGACAGTACATATGGAACGGCAAACAGATGCAGCTGATAGTTCGTCGCGAAGCTGTCAGCCTTTGAATCCGGCTGAAGGCGATGTGCCGATGCCCTGCAGCAGCTCTGACATTCCACAAGGCATTCCATGTCAAATCGATCAAAAACAGACCATTTTTTACCTCACCTCCTTCGATTTTTTTTAAAACTGTGTGTAGACATGTTGCACTATGTGTTAAGTCATCGCATGAACTTTTTCTCCTTCTAAATTTTGACCTTAGGTCACTGAGCTAGAGGTCATTGAACTTTGACCTGACCCCATTACATTCCAAAGTTCAAGAGCCTATAACTTTGCAAGTTTGTGTCCCAGTTTCAAGAAACAAAATGCATGCAATTGGCAATGGGCCCAACTTTATTTTGAACATAAACCAATCAATGACCTTTGACCTGATTTGACATTGAACTGAAATCTTAACATTTGAATAGCACAAATCACGCCACATCCGATTTTGCTCATTCTTACCTAAAACATTGTCCAACATGTCCTCTACAAACTGGGAAAAAAATTGGCGTGGGCCATTCATAAGTTTAGAAGAAAACGATACTGAAAATCTGCGAAAATCGGCGTTTAGTAATTTACATTATGTTTTAAAAATATGCAGTATGGGTCTCATCTGAAAGGCCTTAGGCTAACCAATCCATTCATAATGTTTTCGATTATATGGGATGTCAAATAGGCCATGTGTGACCTTGGCACGTGACCTGACAACCTGGAGCGTTGGCTTCTCATAATACAATACAGTATAGCCAATATGGGTATCGTTTGAAAGCTCAGCAGCTAACCAATGCATTCGTGATGTTTTCAAGCATGTGGATGTCACACAGGTCACGAGTGACCTTGATACGTGACCTGACTTGACCTGGAAAACTGCCTTGTCATAAAACGTTACAACATAGCCAATATCGGTATCGTTTGAAAGTCCAGCGGCTAACCTATGTATTCGTGGTGTTTTCAAACACATGGGATGTCACATGCGACCTGTATGACATCATACAGGTCACATGTGACCTGTATGTGACACGTACCTGTATACACAGGGAGCTAGAATTGGTTTTGTGTTAGGGTGCGGAGTGGAAAATTCTACCTAAAAAAGACCTTAAAGAGTGGAAAACTCAACGAAAGAAGACCACATTTCACACAATTTTCAGCAGAAAACCTGTATTGAAGAGAAAAATTCAAAAAGTTGTGGCTGAGTAAGTTATACTCAACTTTTCCTTTTTCTTTCTTGAACTTAATAGCCTGTGGAAGGAAACTGAGCGGCAAGTAAGCATTAGTATATAGTGGTTGGCTTTGTTTGGTGGAACTTTCACTTAGAAGTGGAATATTATCGTAAAAGTAAGGGAAAGAGAGTAGATAATTATTCAGGATTAGGTGCCATTCTCCACCAAAATTGATAAATTCTAGGATGCTGTGTATACACATACACATACAGATCACATGTGACCTGTATGATATCCCAAATGCTTGAAAACATCATTGGTTTGTCAATGGGCTTTCAAATGATACCCATATTGGCTATGTTTTAACGTCTTATGACAAGCCAGTTTCCAGCTCAAGTCAGGGCACGTATCAAGGTCACTCGCGACTTGTGTGACATCCCACATGCTTGAAAACATCACGAATGCATTAGTTAGCTGCTGAGCTTTCAAACGATACCCATATTGGCTATGCTGTAACGTATTATGAGAAGCCAATGCTCCAGGTCAAGTCAGGTCACGTGTCAAGGTCACACATGACCTATTTGACATCCCATATAATCGAAAACATTATGAATGGATTGGTTAGCCTACGGCCTTTCAGATGAGACCCATATCGGCATATTTGTATATTAAAAACAATGGAAATCAATACTCTAGGGTCAGATCAGGTCACGTGACAGCGCCGATTTTATGCACCATTTTCTTCTTAACTTATGAATGGCCCACGCGAATTTTTTACCAGTTTGTAGAGGACATGTTGGGCAATGTTATATGTAAGAATCAGCCAAATCGGAGGTGGCGTGATTTTTTCGATTCAAATTTTAATATTTTGCAAATCGGAGAGAATGCTGTATTTTGGTGATCGATTTGACGTGGAATCCCCCAATACTGTTTCACCTTTGAAATGGCCGTTTTGCTTAACATCGACATTGGTGGGACGGAGAAAGCGTATATTTACTAATATGCCTTTCCAGAATTAACGATCAGACGTGTCATATTGTTACTGACGCAAAACACGTTGGTGTTAGTAAGTTATGTATTGATGCCATTACCACGGTATCTTTTGTCAGGTGACGAAGCGACTCTGGGCCTGCTTCGGCTGCTGAGGAGCGACGGTCTCCTCGAGGAGGGTAACTCCATAGCACCGCACATCCGAAAACTTGACATCGGATACGAGATCGTTATCGAAAATCATCGGGTAGCTGATACTGCTACCCTCTCTGACGCCCTCCTGCTCTTGGGACTATGCATGTTTGTCTTCAACGTCAAAGTTCGACCGGCCCAAAAAAATATGATGTGGTTCATGTCAACAGTTTTCGGAGTCCCCCCGAGGTGAAGCCGGACCCTGAGTGCCTGGAAAATATGAGCTTTTAGGTATACCTAAAAGCTTTTAGGTATACGTAAAAGCTCACATTTTACTATAGTGTCTATAGTACTATAGTGTCATGATCGCCACTCGACGGCGAGAGGATGTTTTTTTTTCTGTCATGGTCGACACTCGACAGCGAGAGGATGTTTTGTTTTTGTTTGTTTCTTTCTTTCTTTCTGTCATGGTAGACAATTTCGATGTTAAAAATATTCAGGTCGATGTCAACAGGTCGATGTTAAAAATATACTTCCAGATGGACTTACTGCGTTTTATGTCCATTCTGCGTTATCAGTTTTCAGAGATCATGGGGTGGAGTGACCTCGAAGTTGAAACACCCTCAAATCTTTCCATCTCCAGTTCACAGAGATCATACACGGTACCATTATTAGCATCGCCATCGTCATCGTTGTCATTATTGTCAAGACATGGTTGTCAGATATGTAGCACTGCCGCGGTAACCATTGCTACAGGACTAGTAAGGGGTTGGTAACGTTGACTAGGGTGGGTGGGTGGTAAGTGGGTAATAAAGGTTACCAGGTAGTAAGTGTCATGGTACCAGGTAGTAAGTGCCATGGTAACCGGTGCTGCAGGGCTGGTAGGGGTATGGTAACAATGACAAGGGTGGGTAGTAAGAGGGTGATAAGGGTTACCAGGTAAGGTGGTACTGCCCTGGTAACTGTGTAGCAGGGTTGGTAAGAGGTTGGTTAAGCTTACTAGGGTTGGTGGTATGACCGTGGTAAGTGTTACTAGGTAGGGTGGTACAAGTATGGTACTCTGTTAGTAATGTTAACTAGCTTACTATGGTAGGACCCTAATATCATGGGTGGTACGAGTTACCAACCCCCCCTAGTTACGCTTTACCACCCCCGTGGTAAAAATTGACACTAAGGGGTTACCAGGGTAAATTTCTCTCAGTGCAGTGTCCTAGGATTGCAAACTTTGGGTGGAAAATGACACCCTAAGGGTAATATTTTT
This sequence comes from Chirona hameri, assembly GCA_036785665.1. NCBI lineage: Eukaryota > Metazoa > Arthropoda > Thecostraca > Balanomorpha > Balanidae > Chirona > Chirona hameri. The sequence continues at coordinate 194,793 of JAXIVJ010000599.1, forward strand.
CCACTCTTTTCGCCCAGTTTTACTGTGAATTTTCCGTTCCCTAAATCAAGATGCATTGGATAACTATAACCCTAACACTGATATTACTAATGCTTATATTAACCTGTGGATACAAACAGTTTAGGAAAATATTGTCATTTGTAACAGCTGATTGATTCTGATGGGTGAGTTTTGGCAAACCAAGGATATCATATGGTCTTTTTTAGGCTGAATTTTCCACTCTTTGTGGATATTTTAGTCAAAATGTCCCACTCCGCAGTGCCGTCCGCACCCTGGCTTCAAAGCAATCCTAGGACCCTGGGCTGCACCACCCGCCACTTGTTCAGGCTTGTCACACTACCTACAGTGTCTGACCTTCCACCCACCAGCTGACCCCTGTCCAGTGTCCGACTTACCACGCACCAGCTGACCCCTGTCCAGTGTCTGACCTACCACCCACCAGCTGACCCCTGTCCAGTGTCTGACCTACCACCCACCAGCTGACCCCTGTCCAGTGTCTGACCTACCACCCACCAGCTGACCCCTGTCCAGTGTCTGACCTACCACCTGTTATGTTTTAACTGTTATGTCACAACTTTGAACATGTCCTTTTATTATGATCGCTGGGCTTCGCAAAGAACAATCGACCACGAACCGCGATCTACACGCTTCCGAGCCCCGCCGGCGACTGACTCACCTTCTGCCACCTCGCGGTCTCGGCCGTTACTACAAGCGGTCACGTGATCACACACCTCCCCCCAAGACGGAGCGAGGGGACGACGGTGGCGAGCGAACGTCTAACAAATGTAAGCACACAATCGCGTGCCGCAGGACGTGCCGCAGGACGTGAATCACGGGAAGCATGTCCATAACACCCCGCATATCAGAAAATACACGAACGAGGAACGAAATGACATGCCTGTAGGCAGCAGGGCTAAGCGGATCTAACGAAACGTAACCGAACATTAGTTCCATGAACAAAAACAGCGTACGAACGCAGGACACTCACGTATATGATACGCGGCTGGGATCGACTTGCAAACGATCGGGTGAGTGTCGGTGTCGCCGAGGTCGGGTATCCTCGAAGACGGCAGTTACGGGGTCGGCCGGGAACCGCACTGACCGGGGGTGGCGGGTGCAGGAGACGAGAGGGTCGACGTGGCCGTGTCGGTGGGCTGGTTAGGTTGCAGCGACGTGCCAGTCTCCGACGCGGACAGAGGGGAGCGGCAGGAAACGGCGGGCGGGAACGGACGCACAAACCGCCTGTTGCGCCATAAAATGCGGCCGCTGGGCAGCTTCACCAGCACATCGCGGCGGCGCCCGAGGCCGATCACAGTGCCATGCCGCTCCCAGCGGCGAGAGTCGGGGTGCTGCACCGCGACAGGGGAGCCGAGTGCTGGCGACAGGATTGGCTTGCTGTGTCGGTCGTATGCGTTTTTCGCGACGTCGTGAACGAGCTCAGCGCGTGCATCACACTCGTCCGCCGCGCGCTGCCATTCGGGGGCGAACGAGCGGTGATGCGCGACGACGGCGGAACGAAGCGGGCGGCCGTACAACACTTGCGCGGGGGAGCGGCCGTCCGAGCGCGGCGTGTTGCGAATTTCGAGGAGGCCGCGGGCGAAGTCGTCCGAGTCGAGGTTGGCGCCCACCGCTGACTTTTGGAGGAGACGCTTCACCAGCTTCACCGCCGCCTCGGCGTGGCTATTCAACTGGGGATTATGCGGCGTAGAGGGGCGGTGGATCACACCCCATCTGGCGAAAAAATCGCGCGTCACACGGGCGGTGTACTGCGGGCCATTGTCAATCTTGAGAACACATGGGACACCAGTGGATGCGAATATCTGTCGAAGGTGGCGGATCAGGGTGCGGGCGGTGGAGTCACCGGGGCAGGAGGCTACTATCGGCCAGCCGGAGAGCCGATCGACGTATACCAGATAGTTATGACCTGCGTGGGTGAAAAAATCAGTCACGACAGATTCAAAGGGTCGTGAAGGGGCGGGGTCCGAGAGCAGCGGCTCGCGCTGCCGGCTGGGCAGGTAGGTGCGGCAGGACGCGTACGACTGGACGACGTTGGCGACATCTCTGTCCACGCCTGGCCAATAGACCGTCTGTCGGGCGCGTCGCTGAGTGCGGATGATGCCTTGATGGCTGTCGTGCAGGCGGGAGAGCACTTCGCGTCGCAGGCGGCTGGGGATGACCAACCGCGGCCCACACACCAGCAGTCCGTCGTCCAGCGCGAGACGATCACGAACAGGCCAGTAGGCCCTCAGGTGGCTGGCCAGATCGGCCTTCTCATTTGGGAAACCAGTCTGCACCGCGGTGCATAGCGCCTGGTATTCGGCACCGTCACGGGCCGCATCTCGAAGCCGCATCAGCATGGCGTCTTCCACAGGTGAGACGCGGGTGCCGTCCGGTTCGGTCTCGGCCAGGGACCGGGTCAACATGCAGCGGATCTGGGGGCCGATCTCGGCACTGTCTTCCTCATCGTCTGTAGTCGGCGTGTCCACCGGGGCCCGCGACAGAGCGTCCGGGATGGCCAGTTGCCGGCCTGGCCTCCAGGAAGTGGTGAACTGGTAGTCGAGCAGCTTCATGCGGAGCCGTTGGAGCCGGGGGTTCTCGATCTCTGGGAGCGATTTGTGAGTCCGGATCGACACCAAAGGTCGGTGGTCAGTGACGACCTCGAAACGGCGGCCGGCGAGGAAGGGGCGGCACTTTTTAACCGCCCACGTTACCGCTGACATCTCCAGCTCGATGACGGCGTACCTCGTTTCGCAGGACGTCAGAAATCTGGAGCCGCACTGGACGAGCTTCCAATCGGATCCGTGGAGCTGCAGGAGGGCGTAACCGAAACCGTTCAGCCGGGAGGCGTCGGTTTGCAGGGCTGTCGGGTTGGAAGTGTCAAAAAACGCCAGGATCGGGGGTGCCACCAGCTTCTGCTTCACATCGCGAAATGCCTGGTCGTGCTGCGCTGTCCAGAGCCACGTTCGACTCGGGCGCAGCAGATCGCGGAGTGGCTCCGCAGCCCCGGCGATGTCCGGCGAGAAAGCACCAAGCTGATTGGCGAGACCGAGGAACGAACGTAGGTCGGTAATGTTGGAGGGCGTGGGGAACTCCGCGATCGCCTTCGTCTTGCGCTCGTCGACCGTGAAACCGGCCTCGCTGACGCAATACCCGCAGTAGTCCACGCTGCTGGCGGCGTACCTCATCTTCAGCGGGTGCAGCGTGATCCCGTGCTCATCACAGCGCTCCAGGATACGGATCACGTGAGAGAGATGTGCGGCGTAGGAGATGTCGGAGGCGATGATGTCGTCGACGACCTTGGCAGTGCAGGTGATGCCAGCAAGAGCGAGGTCTCCCCGTCGGTTGTACTCCGAGCTGCTCGAGCAGAGGCCCAAAGGGGCCCGGAGGAACCTATACCGCCCGAACAGGGTGATAAAACAGGTAAGATCTTGGTCAGCCTCGGCGAGCGGGATCTGAAAATAACCCGATCTGGCGTCGAGGGTGGTGAAGAAACGTGAGCCTGGCTCGATACCTGACACAGCGTCATATGGTGACGTGGAGGGGTGCGCCGATGGGCGTACATAGCGATTCAACCGCGTTAGATCAACACAGAGACGGGCACCGGCGTCTGAGCCATCAGGGTTGGGTCTTTTGGCCACCGGTACGATCGGATGACACCAGTCCGTCGGGTAATCCACGGCGGCGATCACTCCTTGAGACACCAACTCATCGAGCTGCCGTTTGATAGCATCACGCCATGCATGGGGAACATTCCGAGCAGCGGTTACAGCAACCGGGCGGACATCGGGGGACAACTCGATGCGCATGGGGCCGCCCGACATCTGTCGGAGCGGTGGGTCAGAGCTGAAAACGCGCGGGAAAGCACGCTGCAATGCGGTCATGTGCTCACTTTTCTGCTCCTCTGTGGGATCGCCCCACGCAGGATCCCATGATGGCAGCCCGGAGCGGTCGTCCACCCGTGTGTCGGCCGGCTTCGACCGCTGTGAAGGCGGGCCACCCTGGGGCGGCGGCGGCGGCGCGCTGCAGCCCGGCGCCGCCGTGGCGGTGGGTTGCGCCGCCTCCTCACCAGATGTCGGCCCAGTCGCTCGGCAGGACGGCGGCAGCAGGGTAATAGAACAACGGGTAGAACAGTAAGGAATGTAACGCCCAAATGAATTAGACAAGATATAATTTATATCGTAATTGTTTTGTCTATTATAAATTAATGGTATTGCTTGCTATCAATAACTTCTATTTCCATAGAATATATCTTTATTGAATTAAACGCCAGCAAATATACGAAGTAGTAGTCAAAGTAGTGTATTTGCAGTACATGTAGTAGGATTTGGAAGCGCTCATATTAAAATCTACTACGAAGTAGTAGTCGAAGTAGTAAATATTTCAGTACTGTAGTAGCATTTGGAAGCGGTCAGCGGTCGTTCCGACATTTTTTAACCCCCAAGCCCATGTAACCTTTTTACGCCCAGAATATCGAAAAATGATAAAGAGAAACGTTGTAGCTAAGGCTTGTAGCTATATGTTCCAGAAGTCGGATTTAAAATAGGTACCATAGATTACGAGCCAGCCTCGTCTGAAAATCATCGATTTAACATGGGAACCCTATGGTGTAGTAGGTTTTTAACGCCCAAACGCCCGAGTGCTGCCAACCGTTACTGGTGGGGGCTGGGCGGCAGCGGCGGCGGAGTCGGCTGACCCGGCGCCGAGCGCGCGCCGCGATCAGCGGATTCCACCGAGCGGATCTGCCTCAGGTAGTCTGGGGGCAAAATGTCCAGATGAACTGCGTCGAACCATGCGAGTAGCGCTGCGTCCGAGCTCCTGGCCATTAGCGGCGTAAAACCGCTCAGAGGACGCCGACAGAGTGTTGGGGTCCACCCCGAGCTGCTCCGCCGGAGTCAGTCCCATGCAGGACACCTCTGCGCCGGTGTCGGGAGTCCACAGCATGACACTGAGTCCGGAGCTGTGCCGCGTCTCCACGCGGATTTTCGGCGACTGGCGGTCGGACACGCTTCGCACACGTACATCAGCGACAACGGGCCGCACCGACTGACGTCGATCTACTGACGGTGACGGGCCGCGCCCGCCGCCGGGGCTGGGACCCCGACCGTCGGCACGCGGACACATGCCAGCAAAATGGCCGGTGGCGCCACATGCAAAACAAGCTGCCTGTCTCGCCGGGCACATTTCGCCGAAGGAGTGACGACGGCGGCCGCAGCGATCGCAGGTCACGTCGCCGCGCTCCGAGTCACGATGCCGCCCTCCACGGCGGGAGTATTCATCACGGTCCCGCGGACGGCCAGTCCCGCTGTCCCGTGTCGCAGGCGAGCGGCTGCCGCGAGCGCCATCGCTGTCACTGCTGGACCGGCGGCGCCAGCTGCGACCTGCTGCCGGGCTGGGGCTGCGACGGTAGGCTGACACCGGCTGCACCGTGGCGGGGCGGAGAGCTGCAGAGTTGGTCCTGGCACTCTCGCTGGCCCGACAGAGTTTGATGGCCTTGTCCAGTGTGAGATCAGGCTCAGCCAGCATCGATTGTAGGGCCTCCTGGTCACGCACACCGTTCACGATGCGGTCACGGAACTGCTCATCACGGCATTGAGGACAAAAATCACAAAACTGGGCGAGCTCCTTCAATGTGATCAGGTAGTCGTCAAATGACTCGCCGGCTTCTTGTTGCCGCCGGAAAAAATCCCGGCGGTCCACACGATGCTGCGCTGTCAGCGAAGGTGCTGCTGGAAGGCCGTGATGATATTTGAGTACGTGTTGGGTGTTGGTATATCCAACCCATGTTGAAGGGTGCGTGTCCAGTAGTCGTCCAGTAAGGCGAGGATGGACGCCGTCTGATCCTCGATGGAGATGTCCCATCTGGCCCGCTTGGCGTGCGCACGAAACCGAGTTTCCCAGGTGCCAAACTCCTGCAGGCTGATGCCCTCGTGGAGGCGTGGACCCGGCCCCACAGACTCGTGTGGCGCCCGGGCACCAGCAGCTGACTGGCCGGCGGCATAGTTCGCGCCGGCGGAGGTCCTTGACCCCGCGGCTCCGACAGCCGCGCGGGTGTGCATCCCATCGAACATGGCGGCGAGTCTCTCCTCGCGCCGAGCAGATTCTTCCTCGCGCCGGTTGGCGGCGATAGCCTGGTCTCTGAGCAGGGTGAGTACCTCCGAGACGGAGATGGCGGCCGTAGCATCACTGGTCTCGCCCGCAGCGTGTTTCTGGTCCTGGTCTGCCATCTTGGATCGCGCGCGAAACGCAACACTTCTGGTCTGTGGTCACTGGTCTAATGCAAAGGAGAAACTAAGTTCGATATCGACCGCGCCATGTTATGTTTTAACTATGTTATGTCACAACTTTGAACATGTCCTTTTATTATGAACGCTGGGCTTCGCAAAGAACAATCGACCACGAACCGCGATCTACACGCTTCCGAGCCCCGCCGGCGACTGACTCACCTTCTGCCACCTCGCGGTCTCGGCCGTTACTACAAGCGGTCACGTGATCACACACCACCCACCAGCTGACCCTTGTCCAGTGTCTGACCTACCACCCACCAGCTGACCCCTGTCCAGTGTCTGACCTACTACCCACCAGCTGACCCCTGTCCAGTGTCTGACCTACCACCCACCAGCTGACCCCTGTCCAGTGTCTGACCTACCACCCACCAGCTGACCCTTGTACAGTGTCTGACCTACCACCCACCAGCTGACCCTTGTCCAGTGTCTGACATACCACCCACCAGCTGACCCCTGTCCAGTGTCTGACCTACCACCCACCAGCTGACCCCTGTCCAGTGTCTGACCTACCACCCACCAGCTGACCCCTGTCCAGTGTGACCTACCACCCACTAGCTGACCCCTGTCCAGTGTCCAGGTCCTGACCTACCACCCACCGGCTTATTTCTCTCTGCCTGCTCTGCCTGATCTCTTACTGACTCTTAATGTGTTGTATCTGCTCTCAGTCATGGACCAGGAAGCCGGAGACCTCGCTGCCTCCCTGCAGCGCATCAGGATATTGAGGCTGATCCGACGCCGGCAGCGCCAGAGACAAACCCGTCTGAAACGTCTGTGGGTACGGCCAGTTCTGGCTGCCCGCAAAGAGCAGGGCGAGTTTCACCTGCTTGTCGGCCAGCTCCGACACGACCCAGCTGGCCATCACCGGTACTTCCGGATGCAGCCAGCCGACTTCGGCGCGCTGTTGGAGCTCGTGCAGGACATCGCGACGGAGACCACGAACATGCGGCGTCCAATCCCGCCAGCGGAGCGACTGGCGGTGACTTTGAGGTAAGTTTGGCTATGTGGCAGACGTTTTAATTTAATCATATCCTGTGATTATGCCTGATCACTATCAGCTCAGTTTATCAATGCTGGACGTGCATTGTGTCCATTCGTGACTTTCAGTGCATGGCATGCAGCTGGTGCTAGCAAGTGAACCGCCGGCCGCCGGTTGGCACATCTCTAATGCGAGTCTATCCTTAAGCGACTACTTTCGAATCTGATTGGCTGAACCATTTTTTAAATTCGCGTGACGTCAGGACTGACTCAGAGAGTATGCATATAGTTTTAAGAAACAATAATAATGTACGGCCTTCTGTCCTGAATCGGCGCGATATAAGGCCATTTTTGACAATATCAAAATAAATTGTATGAAAAAATATAATCAAATCGTGTTTGGGAAACATTTTCCAAGGTGAACTATTTCCTTTAAAGGGATTATACGGGTTTTTCCCAGAATAATTGAGTTACATAGTAAAACGTACTTATACAGGTGGTAGAAGTCCCACGGTAGCCACATTTTTCTGGAAATGACCTCTTCTGCACGTAAGGACATTCCAAAGTGCGCGGTGATGCCACCGCGTATTTTCTGCAGGACCGGCTGAGGCAGAGCCTCAGCCGGTCATCTCTTTTATGATAATAGAAACACCTCACGTATGGTATATTTCCGGTAAAATAAGCAATATTTGACAGAAAATAAACTTGTTTTGTTCCAACGACAGCAGCAGTTACCTAGTTTTCCCATAAAATTCTATTTTTTCATGAATTTTCATGCCAAAAAATTAATACGCCACCACCAAATTCTCAACGCTAAAAGCCGGAGATAAGAAAACCACAAAAACACAAACCTCAACGAACAGTGTGTAGTAATACAAAGTCCCGTCAGTTTTGAATTGCATAATAATTTTGTGATCCAGTGTAGGACTTGCAGATAATTCAAAACTCTAAAATTGATCTTAAGATATAAGTGGTGGACAGTAGTGCCGATCAAGTACTCGTTATCTGATACTAGACTCGAAAAACGCCCAAGTTTTAACGATGATAATTGCTGAAATAATGGACTAAATGAGCATTGAGGTCCCTGTTATATGTCTTAAACGTGTTTAAAGCTCATACAACCGCAAAAGAGTGCATTTACTTTCAGGACGGAAACCCGTATAGTCCCTTTAACAGCTCCGTTTCAAATTTCGGCTCTAAAATAAGAGGCCGAAAATTTCGTGTCAAATCCAGGTCTCCTCTTATCTGTGGTTTATATAATTCGAATTATGTATATGCGAGATATCGCCCGAAGAAAATTAAAGCTTTGGGCGACATTAAAGAGATACATGAGGCTCGAAAACCGTTCGAAAAACGGTTTTCGAAAACCGTTCGTCGGACGGGGCTCACAATTTTACAGCGTGAATCTACGGCCCAGATGACCCCCGACACCTAGTTCAATCGAAATACGAGAAGTAGGATGTTATGGTTTGGTCCATCTGACGTGAGCTGCCCCGGGTGGCCTCTGGTCACGTGACCTTAAGGTCACAGAGCGACTACAAGGCTAATGTTATATATAATTGAAAGCAGGTCGACGAGATAAGCATAATGCCGTTTATTTGAGCTCTCTAGCACAATTACGTGCAAAGTTAATACCAAAGACGTGCTGTGCTGGTGACCATGATTTTTAAAAATACACAAATATAAATAAAATGTTTAGAGAAAAAAGCTATCACAATTTTTTAAACATCGAAGGCTTTACATCGAAGCCAGAGAGCGCTGGCGCAATGCTGCAAAAGATGCGATACAGAAAATGATATGGAAGGAACTCAAAGCCTCTACTGAAGCAACAACAAGCATTAATTGGCTCAAGAACTCTTGTCAAATGAAAAGAAGTTTGGATCACCCCATACATTCTGGCCAGCAAATACAGTGCAATACAGAAGCATGCTACTCTCACCAGACTGAAACTATTAACCGGACATTCTTGGGTAGCATCAAGTATGGTTAGAAGACATAAGGAGGCAGCGAGCAATGTCCACTATGTATGAAAGCTACGGAAACAATGGAGCATATGCTTTTTAAATGTGAAAAGCTGACGAAGGAGAGAAATGAAGCACAATAAAAATACCAAGTAGAAATACAAAGGGAGCTGCCAGCTGAAGCGTTTATCGCAAAGGCAAACGGAAAAGAGGGATTGCTGATACATTGCATATATAGCGCAAGAGTACAGAAGGAGATACTAGTGTGTAACAACACCGCTGAATGCTTAAAGAAGCATGACAAATAAGCAAGCAAATCAAAAGAAGCTGTTTTATATCTATACAAGACGGTCTGAAAAGACCTTGCATCCGAGTGAAGGAGTCGACCTTGTAATGTAATGTAATGAAGGCTTATGTATAATGTCGATTCTGGCATGGACAAAATTCCGAATTTTAAATGACCACATTATAAAATCACGTGATTTAACCTGAGATCACGCGTTGAAATTTTCAAAACTTTCGAATTTTCCAAAAATGATTATATCATAATAATATATTGTTACTGATGATTCTGATGATATATAGCATTATATGACTCGCATGATTTAGATGGGAGATATTGCCCGCTGAAAAATAGAGTTTTGCTTGACATTACAAAGTTGCCCGAGGCTGTAACTCGACAACCATTTGACGGACGGGGCTGGAAAGTTCACAGCGTGAATCTACAGCCCAGATAACCCCCACCACGTAGTTTTATCGAAATATGAGATGTAGGGTGTTATTTCGAGGTATTTTGGTCGATCTGTCTTGGAATGCCCTAATTCTCCCCCCCCCCCCCCCCCCCCCTCCAACGAAAAATCGGTAGGCAAACGCGTGTTTTTGCTCCCGCCCCAAACCGTTCCGGGAGGTTGTGATTTTTGCTCCGGGAAGGCGTGATTTACCCCTCTCCCCCGCTCAACGACTTTTCGCGCTGACGACCCGACGCCACCACCCCCCCCCCCCCCCCCCCCCCCCCGTCAACAATTTTGAAACGGAACGAAATTTTTGCCCCCAAACTCGAAACCTAGATCCGCCACTCACCTTACGCATGTTCCCAGGACCACATTCCAACCTGGAGCTCCCTCCTCCATCCTCCCAGCCTGTGGCAGCGGCCGGGACCCAGCACCTCAGGCTCACACCCGTCCACCCCGTCGCCGCCTGACTTTGAGACTTTCTTCGAGCCGGAGCTGCTACTAGATGGCCTTGTCGCCTCACCCGAAGCCCAAGTTGAAGTCATGTGGGACGACACGGTGACACCCCACCACACCCACCACGACCACCGCCGCCACGACCACCACTGCCACCACGCAGCGCAGTCGAGGCTCGAAGCGGAGGCGAGCTGCCGAGCCCGCCGCCGAGGACGACGTTGACAGCCAGCTGCCTGGCTGAGCTTGACCGTCTGAGGCAGGCGGGCCGCTGGCTTCTCAGCAGCCTGACAATCAGTGTGTGGTGTGGGGCAAGCTTGACCGTCTGAGGCAGGCGGCCGCTGCTTCTCAGCAGCCTGACAATCAGTGTGTGTGTGGGGCAAGCTTGAACCGTCCGAGGCAGGCGGCCGCTGCTTCTCAGCAGCCTGACAATCAGTGTGTGGTGTGGGGCAAGCTTGACCGTATGAGGCAGGCGGCCGCTGCTTCTCAGCAGCCTGACAATCAGTGTGTGGTGTGGGGCAAAGCTGACCGTATGAGGCAGGCGGCCGCTGCTTCTCAGCAGCCTGACAATCAGTGTGTGGTGTGGGGCAAGCTTGTGACCGTATGAGGCAGGCGGCCGCTGCTTCTCAGCAGCCTGACAATCAGTGTGTGGTGTGGGGAAAGCTTGACCGTCTGAGGCAGGCGGCCGCTGCTTCATTCCGACTGCTATTGAAATACCATTCGGTATCTTTGTACCATGATCACTGTGATTGAGCGAAAGGACATGCCATCGCTCAGTGTCCCAAAATTTGGCTTTTTGGGTGAGAAATGACACCCAAATGTGAATAATTTTCCACTCTCACTCTCCCATTTTAGGGGTGAATTTTCCACTCCCAAATTATGAATTATGATATTGGTTCTGAATTAAATGTTGACTAAACAAAGGTACATGATTTCAATGAAAACTAATGTTTTTCATATTAAAACAAATCAATATTGTACTATTTTTTACATAATTTTGCCACTCAGTATTATTTTTGATCAAATTTTCCACTCTGAAACCGAAGCATAAATGGAATTTTGGGACACTGCCATCGCTCAATCACAAAAAAAACTTAACTGCTGAGACGATA
>JAXIVJ010000600.1:0-50000 GCA_036785665.1 Chirona hameri
GAACCAAACTGTATACAACTCAAAACCGCACCGTTTCAGACCACTCGAAATCGAATAATGAAGAAAAAGCACTCAGATCGGTCCAGTAGTTTCGGAGCATGGGCTCGTCTGCTAATCTGGTCGGTTCTTTAGACCTTCCCCATCTCGACGTCGGACCGACGTCAGCATCTCGGCACCAAAAGCAACTCGGCATGCCGACATCGGGCCGACGTCGGCAGATGTCGGCTTTCTTAGCATATGTTCGTAAGTTACTTAAAGTTTGAAGAAAGTACAATTTGTACCATAATTTTTCAGATAATTGGCAAACTGAATATTTTGTATACAAACTTCAAAAATAAAACAGTTTTGGTTTTCAATCTAAAAGCCATGATTGTTTTAATGTTGAACAGTTTGTACGAACGCGGCAACAATATTGCGTAAACGATCGTTCGCCGCCATGGTGGTCGTGCTTATATGCGTTTATTTTAGCGCGTGAAAGTGCATAGGCATCCAAGATCGTTTCGAATTCGTTATCCATGCAGAAAACAAGATTATTGGTTACAAGTGTGACATAAAACGGGACGTTCAGACATAGGAGGCGTATCGAGGATTTCGCCAAGGTAGTACCCGCAGCCAGTGTTATCGGCCCCCGGAGCGTCAGGGCCACTTTCCAAGACTGAGGGCTCTATTACCACCACCCCATCACGTCTTTCAAACGTCAAGGAGGAGCGCCAGGGCCCCTTCCCAAGACTGAGGGCTCTATTACCACCACCCAATCACGTCTGTCAGGCGTCAAGAAGGAGCGTCAGGGCCCCTTCCCAAGACTGATTGATCTATTACCACCACCCCATCACGTCTGTCAAGACAGCTCAGATTGGGTTTATCACGTGGTCCACAGGGGCACAACGGGTACCACGGGTGTATGTCGGGCACCGTAGGTTTTTGACGGGTACCTCGGATGTATGACGGGTACAAAACGTATTATAGGTACGACAGGTGTCGGGTAGGACGGGTTATCAATCCCTAATTGCCTAGCACTGGCTTGCACCACCACTCGACCCGTAATCGCCCAGCGGAGCGGACGGGTTAGCACTAGAGTGTGACTGTTTAAATGCCTGCTGAAGTTTGGAAAGCGTTCTGTAATTACTGGCAGAGCGCTTGGGACCCGACCTACGCATGGGTCGGCTCAGTGTCGGCTACACGTCGGGTCAACAGCGGGCCGGCTCGATGTCGGGGTAACATTGGCTACACGTCGGGTCAACAGCGGGCCGACGTCGGCCCGATGTCGGCATGCCGAGCTGCTTTCCGTGCCGAGATGCCGACGTCGGCTGGACCTCGGCATATGCGGACATATCCGACGTGTAGCCGACGTCGGGACATCGGGCCGACGTCCGCAGGTTTACTGGGAATATACCTGGTCATTTACGATTAGGGCCCCTCTTATATGGTATTATATGGGCCTCCTCCCCCTTTGCCCCCAAAAAAAACCTTAGGAAACCCAATCGTGTTGCATATCATTCGAAAGCGCTCAATTTTCCAAAGCTAATGCAATCATCAGAACGCAGCTCGGGGCCCTAGGGCTCCCAGCTGCATTCTGATGATTGTATTAGCTTTGGAAAATTGAGCGCTTTCGAATGATATGCAACACGACTGGGTTTCCCAAGTTTTTTTTTTTTGGGGGGGGGGGGCGGGGAGGGGGCAAAGGCCCCTTTACCATATAAGAGGGGCCCTACTCGGTCCCTGGGGCCCTAATCATAAATTACCAGGTATATTTCTTCAGCCATATTTGTCTTCTTGGTCTGAAGAGTCGATAGAGCAAATTTGAAGAAATCGTAGGGGCCGCCCCGTAGGGCCCAACAAACTGAAACGGTCCTAGCTGGCCCCTAGGGCTCTCAGTTGCATTCTGGATAATACAACTATTTGTAAAATCCGGGATAAAAACATATGCTGTATTGCCACTGATCTCCGTCTCGAAACAAGTCGAGCCAACACAAACACTGAAAAACACATGAACACCAACTAGATGAGCGCATGAAGACAGTTACAATCTCGCCGATGTCACAATAACAATGAAACACTTGTTTAGCAAAAGGCAGCAAACACTGATATGAAGCCTACGCAGCACCCCACATTGCTGAACGTGAACGAGCATTGCGGGCGTCAGAGCATGAACCAATCAGCAGCGAGACTGCGTGCGGCTGGCCGCCGGTTGCGATGGAGCAGGTGGCGGCCTGCAGTGGTCTCCGCGCGGTCTCCGCCGTACCGTCGGATGTCGGTACGCCGCCGACACGCCGGCAGGTGCCGTCATAGCTCCATCGACTCATCGTCGGCCGGCGGAGGCACGCCCAAACACCTGGCCACACACCAGGATCCATTGTCAGACACACGCATACACGCGCGCACGCGAGCGACGCGACCATGAGGTGGTAATCAGGAGTACCACCTCATCACTATCCAAACCCATTGGCGCTCGGAACTATTCAGACCTCATACAATAACAGTTAGTGTCATGGAGTTTGGTCGCCGTAACTACTACGGTTACATGGCGGTTAATACAAGGCATCATAACATCACATGCAAATGTGCAGCCCTACATGCTGCCTGAATAAGCATAGCCGAAGCCAGGGAAACAAAATGTTGTCTTCAAGCTTAAAGCTTGATGTCTTTGTTATACGTCTTTCATTTCCGAGGAAAAGACCAAGAGCCCCAAAGCTACGGGAAGTGTCCCTCCATGTCCACTAAAAGCCCATTGTCAGCAGTCTGTGGGCTGTGAGTTCAGAAGTGGCAGCTCTACTTCTCAGTCCCCTCTTAAAGGGAAATATTGAAATATTTATAATTAAATATTGTTTCCGCCAGTGCACAGTGGTGAATTTTGAGATTTAGCGCGCACAAATTCACGGGGGTCGCTTACGGCACCCAAAACGTACCCTGGGGTACTTTTGGGCACTGAAAGCGAGTTTTGCGTTACAAAATTCCCTTAACCCGCGAGTTACTGGGGGGGGGGGGGGCTATTTTTTGCCCCCCTCCCGTTATTTTGCAATAACTCCTAAACAAACACCGGTATCGTCACCAAACTTGCAGTACCTTCTCTCACATCAATTCTACACATGTTGGCAAAAGTAAAAATATGAGGCTATGATAGGTCAACCGGCAATGACGTCAGAGTGACGTCATGTTCTTCGGTTTTTGTTGCAAAATAATGGTTTGCAGAAAACGCTGTCAAAGGTACCATATTTGAGATAAACTAAATTGTTTTAAATAAAATTACTGACAATAGACCGGGCTATCAAACTGCTATCTCGGATTTGTGAGATTTTGTGAAATTCAAAATTTTTAGAAATCCAAATACATTTTTTTTTCTTTACAAAATTTTCAAGAAAAAATCAGAGTTATCCAAAAACCGGAATATATGTGATCGAAACGTATGCGGTGAATATGTGTACCAAATTTCAAGTCGATATCTTTAAAAATGACCGAGTTATGACCTTTAAATGACAAAAATCGGCCACTTCTCACAACATTACTATGCATAAAAACGCATTTCCATTTTTGCTTTTTACTTCTATTTATATGGAACAAACAATGTTCTAAGGTCATTTTTAGCGTTCTAGACGAAAAACAAACTCATAAACATGTGTTACAACGCCTAATGACCGTAATCTGCAGTTTGACCTCGGATGACCTTGACCTGACCCAAGGTCATAAACAGCTTAGAAAAGTACTTAGAAGTGTCAGACACACGAATCATACCGATTTATCGACAGCTTATGCGTTTAATATCGCAATTTTGCGCGACAATTCCATCCATCGAGACCTTTTGACACGGTCAAACATTTTGTACTTGACCTGACCTGTGACGTCATCGGTGACCCCGAGGTCAACAATATTATGTTTCCCTCGATAAATTTTCCAGGGCTATCGAATGCCGTTTGAATTTTTACATTCGGTCCAGTAGTTCCGGAGATCAGACTGGGGCTAAAAATAGACCCCCCCCCCCCCCCCCCAGTAAGTCGCGTTATGAAATATACCCCAGTAACTCGCGGGTTAAGCAATGCTAATTTGGAAAACTTGTGGCATTTTATGTTGTTTTTTTGGCGGATAGGCCATATGAGCCTGAAATTTTCCCTTCCGCATAAATTCGCCGGGGTTGCTTACGAAACCCAAAACGTACCCTGGGGTACTTTTGAGCGCTGAAAGCGATTTTTTTTTGTGATAAAAAATATTATATATATATTTTGTAAAGTTTGGTAGTGAAATAATGGTGGCAGGTGCAAAGCAATGCATTGCTTTGGTGCCACACACGACACTAACGGCACCACCATGTATGCAACTATTTTTCCAAATTGGCCATGTTTGAGCGTCTATAACGAGCAAGGTGGCGCAAGGTGGCAAGAGCAACACATTGTATCCGAAGTAACTCGAGGTGCTTTTTATGGCTGTAGAGGTTTCATTTCTCCCTAGCGTTACATTCATGATTTATTTTCTACTTCATAATGCAAAAAATCCAACGAAATTTATTTGTGATATGGGAATTCGACCAAGCCGGAGCTTTGTAATCCGAGAAGTTATTAGCCCTGCAATAGATTCAATGAAGTCTCTGCTCGGTGTTATACAACTTTTTGAGCTGACGGGTTCCGACTGTCCCGTATTTTTCACGTTTTATAACATCACACATTCTGCCAGCTCACTGGCTCTGTGAGGAAGACGCCACTTTGACCGCAAGTTTCAGTGTCAAGGCTTTCAAATCGATAAACCATGTCGATTTTCGAGAGAAAAAAACACAATTTCCAATTGGTATCGGTAAAAAATTGCGATTCCAAAACTCATGCGACTCATGGACTTTATGCGGGCTAAATCGCACAATTCACCACTGTGCAGTGTCCCAAAATTATTTGTTTTGCTTGGGTGTCGTGAGTGGAAATTCGTCGCGAGTCACTGTTGCGCGAGTGGAAAATTCGAGCCCAAAAAGACCATGAGAGTGTACAATTATGTATAAAATGGTGCAATATTGATTTTTGTTTTGAATATGAAAAGCAGTAGTTTTCATTGAAATAATGCATTTTTAGTCAATATTTATTACAGAATTTATTTCGGTAATCCATCCATTCAAAAACATTCGGACTAAATTTATTATAAACAAAATCAATATCACAATTCATAAATTGGGAGTGGAAATTTCACTCCTAAAATGGGGAGTGAGAGTGGAAAATTATTTACATTTGGGTGTCATTTCCCACCCAAATTAAAAACAATTTGGGACACTGGTTTATGCAGCTGTGCTCCGCGTGACTACAACGGGCTCCCGCCTGACCTGACGCAGCTCCCGGCGCACCTATTCGCGGGACGCCTGAAGCGCCATCTGCGCGACGGCGGAGTTACATGATCGGTCTGCCACTGTGGTGTGTGACAGTGTGAGTGTGAGTGTGAGTGTGAGTGTGAGTGTGAGTGTGAGTGTGAGTGTGAGTGTGTGTGTGTGTGTGTGTGTGTGTGTGTGTGTGTGTGTGTGTGTGTGTGTTTATTTACTTTACATGTCCGCCGTTTCTGACGAAGGGCCGTAATAGCCCTGAGTTCATCGTGGATGGTCCTAATATTAGGGGTCGGGGGTATGGAGTCAGCTTTTGCAATTGTGCTCGTGCATGGCGGATTCAATGTTTTTTCGCTGTCATTTGAGCATACCTCGTACAACAAAATCTAAAAATAATTTGATAATTCGAAATTCATCAGCACCACCTCATGAAACTAATTAGCTTAATTAGCTGTAATACAACTGCTATATCTCTCAAACAAAGCCAGATATGGCCAATTTGAAGGTACCTACCCCAACTAAATTGACTATAAGGATCTAAAAAAATTCACTTGGGTAATTACCCAATTTCTCGACCAATCAAATTTGAGCACGATATATCTCCCAAACAAACATATGACCTTTTTTAAATACAATAAAATTCAGCACACTTTTTAATAACAAATTTGGGGTCTGCGTTTTCAATAAACCAAAAATTAGCTCTCTAGCACCAAAACTGAGAAGATCTGAATTTTGGCCAAATTAATGGGGAGCTTATAACAGTAAAATGGAAAAATGTCGGTACTGATAGGTTTCGCAGGATTTTCCCCATTTTTTTTTTCTTCACAGAATTTGATGATATTACATAAAAAGGTGGAATGACCAATATCCGGACCAAAATTGTCTACCCCTACCTCTACTAATATATGTCTGAGTCTGAGCCCGAGTCGGACCTTTCCCCACAAAAATGGAGTTATTACTTGAATTCGACAGACGAGACAAAAATATATTGTAAATTGATCACATTTTGCATATCAACATTCCTACCGAAAGATATTTCCCGTTAAAGTTCATAAGCGTTCCACACTTTTAACGACCGGTATTCTCAAGTACTTGGAAACGAATTTCGGTTCCCACCAAAATCCGTTTTTTTAACGAAATGGTATGGAAAATATGTCTTGCACTCTGTCTACTATGATTATGTGCCCTACTATCCTTAACAATCAACAAACATTGAATAAAAGGTATCCAAATTAGCAGCTTATGCACTCAACGACGGCCTAGTTATAGTGGCTGCGACCCTCAATTTTGGAAAACAATCCTAATAATAATCCCTTATTATTAATTATAAGATGTCCGTCCGTGCGTGCGTGCGTGCGTGGTACGTGGAAATCAAATAACGTAACGGTCATACACAAATCGGCTAATAACTCGACAACCGTTGCAGCTAGGTGCGTGAATTTTGCCACGCAGGTCCGTTGGCAGAGGCGCACCATCGTATCAAAATATCAACAAGATCCGACATACGTGTCGGCCGCTGTGTCGGCGACAACCGTGTCATTGGTTTAAAGGGAGTGTGCCTACTGTTTTGGAAATGTCAAAAATATTTTTTCATACGGTAAGTACCTATTGGTTTGATTGTTGTATATGATGAAATTCTCATCTGGAGCCCCTTTAGTTGAATTTTCACTTATATTGTTTTTTTGCTTATTTTTTGTTTGAAATCTATAAAACGATCGTCACTATGGTGATGTTATGTAAAACGGCGCACATAAGACAATACAATTACGGTCACATCATGCAAGATAGAAAACAAGTTTTGCACAGCACGTTCTTGCCATTGTGAACTTTATTATGAGCAAGTTTCGTAGTTCTAAAGTGATATCTTCTTCAAAAAATGGCCATCGGCCATCATCGAAACGGCCATCATCGAAAAACATGATGGCCGTCCAGTTTCTGGTCGGCTGCTGCTGTCAGCGTGCACGAACTGTTTGGTTGAATTGCTATTGACCGGCGCTAACAATATGCTAGCAGTTTAATCGATAGTTGCAGTGCTTCTAGTAGCGGAAGCACTCTGGGGTCTACCCGATAACTTTTTGCTCCCAGCAAGTTCCTGGAGTCTTTGGAATGTCTCAGCAACTTGAGCGAATCTGGAGAAACGAAGTCATGGGTCAATTCAGAAAATTATGTTCTATAGACCAGTGTCAATAACCCCAAATAAGCGATGTGAGTAGGCACACTCCCTTTAACATAGGAAACGGCCAAATTCACAAATCGACGAAAACGGATGAACGCGCGTCGATCCCGGGCCGATAACTCGCAAACCGAGGGTCGCAGCGACATGCGATAAACACGATTCGACAGAGAGTACATTGGCCTGGCGTATCACATGGCGTTCAGAGCAAAGCTTAGTTCAAGTCGAAAGTTATGACAACTTACATAAAAAGCGGCATTTTCAGTATTTAAATCGGTACTCGGAAACTGTTCAACATAGAACGCTGAGACTTCACCACTTTGCAGGCGAAGGTACCCTCTTTAAATTATATTCGTAACACAAAGCTGTTTGAGTAATATTTAGGCAGGCTGACAGGCGTTGCACTATTTTTGCAATATTTGTTACCATTCTATTCTTCCCAACACCGTAAAGGATAACACCAAGACGTGTTTTCACAACAACAACAAAAAACAAAACAATATACACCCGGATACTGCCTTTACTGACCACTATCCAACCAAAATATTTCGCTTCTAGCTAATATATAACTTATGATGAAGACAAACGTGAATCATTCCGGACGCTAATAACGCTGGCTCAGCGGTCTGCTGGATCCGCGTGTGACGGGCCCGTAGTTCAGGCGCAGCCGGCAGAGGCGCTGATGGACTGCAAGCGCTGAGTTCAACAATCAAGGCATGACTGGCGGGACGTGGGACCTCCGTCTGGGAGATTTTATTGAAGCCGGATGACATATTTCCGGCAATTAAACGGCTAAACTGTGCAGATACTGTGAACTGCATGGGACTTGGGAGAAAAACGAGGAACAGAACGAAAATGGTTTTGCTCAGTATGTGTCAAGTAATGTGCCCGGCGTTGTGTTTATGCCTTAAAGGGAATAGTACACTTTGGGAAAAGTATGTGGAATGATGGAAAAGAGTGTCCTGATTACGGTTCTGGCATTCGTTTTTGCGAGAAAAAAAAGTACTAATTTGTCATAATTTGAAAAATATTGATATTAATACAAATGACGTCACAATAATCTTGCGTCACCAAAACGAGATGTGACGTCATACCGGCAAAAGTATATCCTTGAATCACAACATGTAAGCAACACTAACAACCTCGTTCGCTGGGTCGCGACTCGCGAGTATATTAATATTGGTCGCGATTGAAAATGTGTGAATGTGTACACTATGGCCTTGTATAAGTAGAGCTGGAGTGGTGTTGCATGAACACATACCCATAATGTTCATGTGCATAAATAAATGTGATATACCTACCCACAAATGTGTTTAAATGTGTGTTCATCGGTGTGGTGGATGTAAATAAATGTGTGGATGTGCAGTTAATATTGCAGCTACCGGTACGAGCTACCCATCAAAAGGTGTGCCTTTCAAGACGAGTGTCGACATTGTTTTCAATTGGAAATCCAATGAAAATTGACAAAGGTATAGCCAATAATATTTTGAGCTAAGCGTCAATTCATCGTAAACGAAAAACAAACAGTCAAAATTTAATCGATATATTGCATGAACGCCAACCAGCCACTAATCAACAAATGCGTCTTATCACGAAGCATCTATTGGTAATTTTCAATTGGAAATCGGTACTGAAACCACATGCTGGTTTCTGGTTTCTGGAAACTGTAACCACATGCATAATGTATCCCTAATGAGTAATGTATCGCAGTTACAGGTGCATGTGCTTCTATTGCGGAGAATATTGTAGCTACCGGTACGAGCCACCCATCAAAAGGTGTGCCTAAGATCTGTAAAGATAAGGTTGCACCATATGACAAACTCACGTGACCAAGCGATTATGAACCGATCAGCAAGATTTCGTGTTAGCCACTAGAGAATAGCACGTGCAACCACTCCCGGGGCTCCTCCGCTTTTTTGGACCTTAGCTATTTTGCACGTGCCGAAACTCCCATTGGATTAACATTGCGAGTCGTGGAAGCGTAATCACTAATGTAAAACGAAGTATGATGTCAGCCCGTTGAGACAAAAGTAATCATAGGGCGATGTGTACAAATAATTGGAGTTTTTATGTTTTTTTTCTTCACCTTCATATTTTGCAGTAGCATGGCTCCGGAGCGGACAGCTCCATACCAATGGCAACGGTTTTGGGTGGGTTTGACCCAATTTGGTGGCAATTTGGTTTGACCCAATTTTTGACCCAAGTGGATAAAACGCAAAACGGCACCCATTCCGACCAGTTAAAATTGAATGGTGAAAAAATCATTCAGATCGGTCCAGTAGTTTCGGAGCATGGGCTTGACTGCTAATCTGGACAGTTTTGTAGACCCTCCCTATTCAATACAAACAAAACATGGCTGCATTTATCATGTGACCAACCCGCCCTCAGCTAATGCAATACGAAATTGTTAACATTCATATTGATATATATATATATATATAAAGTCAACTCCTCATATTAATTTATTACTGACCAATATTTATATATTGGTCAGTAATAAATGAATATGAGGAGTTGACTGTTTAGCAATAATAAATGTATCACGTGATCAAAACAATACCTACACCCCTACACCGGCAAAATAATAGTGCGGCAAAACAATAGCCGAAGTGCGCCAAAAAAAAATCAACCTTTGGACCTGCCATATATGGTCATGCTCCGCCCCGTTATGGTCACGTGACATTTGAAGGGGGTTGGGTGTGCCTTTTCAAGACGAGTGTCGGTATTATTTTCAATTGGAAATCCAATTAAAATTGACAAAGTTATGGCCAATAATATGTATAGCTCATCACAAACTTGCCGCAAGACCGCGTAATGCAAGAACAAACATTTGCACAATTTAATCGATATATTGCAGGTACCGCGACCAGCCACCCATTAAACCATGCGTATTTTCACGAAGCATCTTTTGGTAATTTCAATTTGAAATCGGTTCAAAATTAACCAAGGTATTTACTCAAAACCTGAAGTCAGGTGTATAATAGGGGCATAAATTATGGATGTGCTTCTACTGCAGCGAACATTGCAGTTACAGGTACGACCTACCCATCAAAAGATGTGCATTTTCAAGACGAGTGTCGGCATTATTTTCAATTGGAAATCCAATGGAAATTGACAAAGTTATGGCCAATAATATGTATAGCTTATGAACACATCAGGGGGTGACACCGCTTGAGCGAGCGCCGTATAGGCCACTTCGTCTGAGCCAAAAATACTTGATGTGACGTAACTGGCGGCAGAGCGCGCAGCGCACAGCCGGCGCTGGCGAAGTCCGTGACACGGCTGCCGCCTGCACATAGGCCCAGGAACAGGGGGGGGGGGGGGGGCAGAGGGTGCTCTTGTTCCCCAACTTTAGGACCCCCCGAACTTTTGCTAGGCTCAGCTTAACGTTGCGTAAAAGAAGGCTCGTATGAGACACCGACAATTAAAGGTTTTCTTCACAAAATTCGTCATTTGCAAGACAGCTTTTGTCGACCTCTGCCTGCCTCGACCGCGGATTTTACCATGTTCAAGCGGGCCTGTTTTAACATGGGCTCTCGGTTCGCAGAAAACAGCCCCTGTCATGAGAGGCCCCGGCATTCCACATTTTGTCAGGATCGGGCCTGATCAAAACCGGGCCCCTGCCTTACTGCCATGCCAGGAATGTGCCCGTGATATAAATAATTCAAAGGAACCGGGCTCGACGCCTGACCGGGCCCCTGATACACGCCTTTGCCAGCACCGGACTCCTGCCTCGATCGGGCCTGCCCAGTGACCAAGACCGGGCCGCTTCCAGGACCGGGTCAGTATCAATAATTTGCAAGGACCGGACCCTGTTGTGACCGGGCCTTTGCCAGCGCCGGGCCCCTGCCTCGATCGGGCCTGACCAAGAACGGGCCAGTATACATAATTTGCAAGGACCGGGTCATGTTGTGACGGGTCCCTCGACCTGACCCCATATCACGCCTCTGCTAGCCCCGGGGCCTTGATCGGGCCCCCTACCAAGACCGGACCCCTACCAGGAACTGGCCAGTATCAACAATATGTAAGGACCGGGCCATGTTG
Source organism: Chirona hameri (assembly GCA_036785665.1). Taxonomy (NCBI): domain Eukaryota; kingdom Metazoa; phylum Arthropoda; class Thecostraca; order Balanomorpha; family Balanidae; genus Chirona; species Chirona hameri. Next base: position 11,502 of record JAXIVJ010000600.1, read on the forward strand.
TGAACGGGCCCTCGTCCTGACCGGGACCCATGCCACGCCTTTGTCAGCCCCAGGCCCCTGCCTCGATCGGGCCTGACCAAGACCGGGCCCCTACCAGAAAGGGGCCAGCATTAAGAATATGCAAGGACCGGACCCTCGTCCTGACCGGCCCCCATATCACGCCAATTTGCCAGCAACGGGCCCCTGTCTCGATCAGGCCTGACCAAGACTGGGCCCCTGCCAGCGCCAGGTATGGGCCAGAATACGGGTCCATGTGATGCGTGCCCCTCAGAAATTGAGGGGGTCAGCTGACCCTTTTGGACCCCCCCCCCCCCCCTGTGTGCGCCACTGGCGAGTTGTAACTGTCGGCTGACTACGTGGTCCGCTTGAGCACGGCGCCGACGAAGGAGCCGGCTGCCGCCAGTGACGTCATCCGTCCGTCCGTTGAGTTCAAGGTCAAATAGCTCGTGTCCTTACCTGCTTATAGGACCTTGGAACATATGATGCGTTTCGGTGACGATCGGTTCAAATAGCGAAAACGAAGTGCGATAGGAATAAAATGACGCATGCGAAACGTCACAAGATAGCGGAAAATATGAATATGAAAGGTCCCTTTAAAATATGACCAAATATACCCAACGGTTTTTGCGTTGAAACTCAGCAACTAGATCGTTTTGGAAGGAAACATTTCAGATTTGGAGATTTCTCAGTACTCCCGACAATCTGGCTATCTCAGTTAAAAACTAATGTTAAAGGTGTACTATTCCCTTTAAGTTTGCCTTGCAGTTCTGTCCAAATCGTTTCCATAACATATAAATCGGACTGGGAAATGGGCATCGAACGTATTGGCAGGCTATATAAATTAGCTGGCTATATAAATAAATGGCCATATAAATTTCAGGCCATCTAGTGGTTAATTTATTTTCAACATTAGGAGTTGTGTATGGTTGTCTCTGGCTGTATATAATACAATGCTTTAGCATTAAACACAAAATCAATCAGCAAAAAATCGGAAAGTAGCAATGAAATCGGAAGTTCATTTATGCACCCAACGGCGACCTATTGAGTATCGGCAATTTGTTTCAGGGACATTGTCACGGTGCTTTCAAATGAAAGAAAAGCGCCAGATGTCACGCCAGATATAAGAGGATTATACTGTTCGTTACCATATATAAGTACATATATTCAAATTTTTCCAATTTCAATTATTGATAAATAAAAAGTTCTTACTCCACTTTTAAATTGAGACGCCATCAATTTGATACCATATAAATGATGCATATCGACCGGTAAAATCAGGAGATATACCACAAACAGGAAACGGATAATGCAGAAAAATCAATCAAAGGGTCAATATTTCCCTTTAAAGGGAAATATTCACCCTTTTCCACAAACATGGAGTTATTACTTGAAATCGATAGATGAGACCAAAGTATATAGCAAATTGATTACATTTTGCATATAAACATTCCTACCGAAAGATATTGCAAGTTATAGTTGACAAGCGTTCCACGCTTATAACGGTCGGTACTCGGCAAGTACTCGTAACGAATTCACTGTCCGAGATAATATTAGCCTCCCTACACATTGCTATTTGTCATGAAGGTATGCAATATGTTTCATGCACTCTATCTTTTGCGAATATGTGCCAAACTTTTATGAACAATCAACAAACATTTGAAAAAGGTGCATTGAAATCGGCCATTTTTGCCCCGGACGGCGACCTATTTAGTGTATACGATTTGTTGAGAAACGATAGGTATTCAACGTTGAACAGATTGATACAAAAGCGCCAGATATGTCGCGTTTCGCTAGTGGAGGGAAAACACCGATCATGAACTACGAAATAAGTATATGTACTTGCTTTTTAATTTGTCCAAACTTCCAACTTTGAATTAGGGAATAATTGTATTCATTCTTAAATTTAGGATCTTAGGATTTTTTATTTTTTATTTTTAGAATCTTTAGGAATTTAGGATTCACATCATTGTTATACCATAACGGAAGCCTAAGACATTGTTGCTAAACAAGGTGAATATTTTCCGTTTCACCATTCTGAAAGTTGTCAAATATACGCCGGTTGTTGTCTAAAATATGAAGTAAGTGCTGCTGAAAACGATGGTGATATTTGTTTCTCGAAAAGTCGCTTAACTTTATAAAATTAAGTTTAAAAAAGGGATTATGACGTCATTGTTGAGCTTTAGAGAGCTATAGAGAAAACCTCTACGCTGTAAAAAGATATGGCACAATCTTTTCAGACAATTCTGGCGACTTGAATACAAACAAGTATTTTGTTAATGACGGGTTTCGAAAATAAGCGCATCGTCAATGACGAGTGCGAGGCATTGCGATAGCTAAATATTTATGTAAAAAAAAAATCACTGGGTTTAAACAACGCGAAAACTTCAACTTGGACCGCAACCTATCGCGTTGTTTACATCGTACTTGCAGCGGGTTAAGAAATACAAGTAGTTTTTCTTCCAGGAACAACAATCTTGAAGTGGCTGTCAGCCAATCAGCGGCGGCACTTGCATGGACCCCTTTGGCAAATTCGAAATTAAATTGCTTAAAAACGAATAAGTCGTGGGGTAAATGGTTTGAGTAATTTATACTTTTCAATAACGGCCAAAGATAATGGCTATCTCAGTTCAAACCCAATACAAAGGTGAACAATTCCCTTTAACACGCGCCCTGGAAGGCCTCTGAGGATTACACGCACTGGGAGGGGGAGGGGGATTCCGCCCCCTCCCCTCGAACTCGGCTGTTATGGGACGTAGACACAAACACGAAAATAACGTTCGAAAGTTCGTCAAAAATAATTTGGAAACTATTTCAGTCAATATTGAGGTCACCAGAGGTCATCAGGTCAGATTTCCCATTTTTAGGACTGCATTTCGAACACCCTCACATATCTCGGGAACTATGATAGCTAGGAACAAACGGAACAAACAATCGAAAGCTCTTGAAAAGTGCAATCGCATTTGATGTCCTCAAATTTGAGCTCAGGTCAATAGTTAAGGCTCCAGAGTCCAGAGGTCATCAAGGGTCAAAAGGTTACTTTTTGGCAAAAGTTTTTTTTTCGCAAATAACTTTTATCTAATAAAGATAAGGCAATCATGTTGACGCTATCGTGTTAGTCTCGTCAAGACGCGTCGAAACATATTAATGGTGACCTGGTTAGGTAAACTTCAAAATTTGACCTCAGATCAAGGTTACCCAGGTAGGTCATGTCGCATATGGATTATGGGAAGACGCGACTCGACGAGAGAAAAACAAACATTGGTGTCATTCGTACGTCTCTATCTTGATTATATCCAGAGTTATTGGCAAAACAGTGCTGGTGACCTCAGATGACCTCAGCTGACCTTCCAGAGGTCACTCAGCAACAATTGCACCTCCGACCTTAGGTCACCGATATCCAGTGGCGTACCCAGGATTCGCTCCAGGAGGGGGTAATTTTTGCTCAGGGGGGGGGGGGGCATAAGGTACCCCCACCAAAAAAAACACCGGATTTGGCCCACTATGTTTTTAGAGGGGCATATTTCAGCATTTTTCTTCTTAAAACCTTCAGAGGGAATTGCCCCTCCCCCAGAGGGGGGGGGGGGGGCAATTGCCCCGTTTGCCCCCCCCCCCTGGGTACGCCTATGCCGATATACAAAAAAAAAACGAGATAAACGAATTGTAGGTACCTGTGACCTTATGAAACCCTGTAAGTTTGACACCGATCGGCCAGAAACTGTGGCTGTTGTACGAAGGCAAACTTTTTGGAGGTGGGGGGGTCACGGACCTGGCCTGGTGACCTGACCTGAGATGACCTGAGGTCAATACATTTACACAATGTGGGTAATTGATTTTCGAACAGGTGTGCCAAACGGCGGAGCTGCGCGCCGCCGTTTTTCCGCTATCCTCGAAAAACCTTAGGGGGGGAGGGGCGACGCCCACCCCTCCTGTTCTTTTTTAACCCGCGAGTTACTGGGGGGGGGGGGGGGGGGCTATTTTTTGCCCCCCCCCTTCCGTTATTTTGCAATAACTCCTAAACGAACCCGGGTATCGTCACCAAACTTGCAGTACCTTCTCTCACATCAATTCCACACATGTTGGCGAAAGGAAAAATATGAGGCTATGATAGGTCAACCGGGAATGACGTCAGTGACGTCATGTTCTTCGGTTTTTGTTGCAAAATAATGGTTTGCAGAAAACGCTGTCAAAGGTACGATATTTGAGATAAACTAAATTGTTTTAAATCAAATTACTGACAATAGACCGGGCTATCAAGCTGCTATCTCGGATTTTTGAGTTTTTTTGAAATTCAAAATTTTGAGAAATCCATTTTTTTCTTCTTCTTTTGACCAAATTTGCAAGAAAAAATCATAATTATCAAAAAACCGGAATATATGTCATCGAGACGTATGCGGTGAATTTGTGTACCAAATTTAAAGTCGATATCTTTAAAAATGACCGAGTTATGACCTTTAAATGACAAAAATCGGCCACTTATCACAGCATTTCATGCACAAAAAATGCATTTCCATTTTTGCTTTTTACTTCTATATATATATGGAACAAACAATGTTCTAGAGTAATTTTTCGCGTTCTATACGAAAAACAACCCCATAAACATGTGTTACAACGCCTAATGACCGTAATCTGCAGTTTGACCTCGTGACCTCGGATGACCTTGACCTGACCCAAGGTCATAAACAGCTTAGAAAGGTACTTAGAAGTGTCAGACACACGAATCATACCGATTTATCGACAGCTTATGCGTTTAATATCGCAATTTTGCGCGACAATTCCGTCCATCGAGACCTTTTGACAGTCAAACATTTCGTACTTGACCTGACCTGTGACGTCATCGGTGACCCTGAGGTCAACAATATTATGTTTCCCTCGATAAATTTCCAAGGGCTATCGAATGCCGTTTGAATTTTTACATTCGGTCCAGTAGTTCCGGCGATCAGAGGGGGGGGGGGCAAAAAATAGCCCCCCCCCGTAAGTCGCGTTATGAAATATACCCCAGTAACTCGCGGGTTAATATCTCCTGATTTACCGGTCGATATGCATTATTTACAGTGTACCTGCTAACAAATGAATGCCGCGTCGTTTAAAGTAAGACAAACAAAATCGGGTGAAAACTTTTTGAGTTATAGGCCATCAAAGTCAAACATCTTCAAAATGTCTCTAAAATGACAGCAGTGAAATGCTAATATGTAAATGATCTGAGGTCAAATGCAACTTCTATCATACCTATTGTATCATTAGACTTTCCAACAAATCATTAAACCTATTTTGGGGTGCAATCATGCCATCACTGCGTTCCATAACAATGCCAAGCCAAGGAGCGCATAACAAGCCAAATTTAGCATATTTGAGCTCATTTGACCTGAAAGATATTGACCTAGGGTCATGACATTTTCACAAAACAGATATCCCCACAGCACCTCCTACCCTACAAATTTCGTTATTGTGGTTATTATGGGGGGCCGCGATCTTAGGGGGTGGGGGCGGAATCCGACCCCCCCCCCCTCCAGTGCGTGTAATTCTCAGAGGCCCTCCAGTGCGCGTGTTAACCCGGCATTGGCTGGGGTCTCAATCGAACGCCATTGGTTAGGGGGGGGGGGGGGCATTTTTCGCACCCCCGGTCATTTTCCGAAACAATTATCGCAGCGAGACGTGCAAGGCGGCATTCGAAAGCTCTCAAAGATACGAATCTAAAGCATACGCGAAATTGTCCAAATAAGGTCACATGTCAGGTCACGGTTAGGTCAAAGGTCAAAATTGAGGTATTTGGGCTTACGGGCCATACTTTCCATCCTAAGCCTTAGATTGCGACTAGTATCGCACAAGGTGCTCTCAAAGGTATAATGCATCTCCCGCATAAGCGAAATTGTAAGCAAAGGTCAAGGTCAAGGTCAGGTCACTATTGGCAAGAGGTCTACGAAAGCAATTCGACACATGTTTTATGAGTTATTTTATACGTATAATTCGATAGTAGCAGTCATTTTCACAAACGGACACCATATCAGGTCAAGGTGAGGTCACATAAGGTCAAAATTTGAAATTGATAAATCTAAACAAGGCATGTTTCTAGACCAGTTTTGTCTCAGAAATACAGTGCTGGGGATTTTGGCCATGCATTACCATTAGTTATTAGTTAATCCCTATAATATACCTACCAATCGATAGCAAATATCACATTGAGTAACTATGGATGTCTCCCCCCCCCCCCCCTCCCTAGACATTTTGCACTATAACTAATTCTAACTTCAATAATCAATATCTCGCCGCTTCCGTCGCCTCGCCCATCGCCAAACTTTGTTTACACGCCAGCTGACGACCGACCTTGATACGACAAGTATAGACGGCGTTCACGGCGGCCGGGCTATGCCGTCATAACTTATTTACGCTGTAGGGTTAGGTTAAAGGGAGTGTGCCTACTGTTTTGAAATGACAAAAATATTTTTCATACGGTAAGTAGCTGTTGGTTTGATTGTTGTATATGATGAAATTCACATCTGGAGCCCCTTTAGTTGAATTTTCACTTATATTGTTTTTTGTTTATTTTTGTTTCGATATCTATAAAACGATCGCCACTATGGTGATGTTATGTAAAACGGCGCACATAAGACAATACAATTACGGTCACATCATGCAAGATAGAAAGACGAGTTTTGCACAGCACGTTCTTGCCACTGTGAATGTCTTGTTATGTGCAAGTTTCGTAGCTCTAAATTGATATCTTCTTAAAAAATGGCCATCGGTCATCATCGAAATGGCCATCATCGAAAAACATGATGGCCGTCCAGTTTCTGTTCGGCTGCTTGCTATCAGCGTGCACGAGCTGTTTTGTTGAATTGCTATTGGCCGGCGCTAACAATATGCTAGCAGTTTAATCGATAGTTGCAGTGCTTCTAGCAGCGGAAGCCCTCTGGAGTCTACCCGATAACTTTTTGCTCCCAAGCAAATTCCTGGAGTCTTTGAATATCTCAGCAACTAGGGTGAATCTGGAGAAATTAAGTATTGGTTCAATTCAGAAAATTGTGTTCTATAGACCAGTGTCAATAACCCCAACTAAGCGATGTGAGTAGGCACACTCCCTTTAATGCCGCTCACTAAACCCTGTCACGCTCTCACTAAGCCTCCCCGTTCCTGGCGGAGCGCAGGACTTGTATTTGAGACCGAAGGTCGGCCGCGCAGCGGCCGCCACCACGTGACCTTGCACTAGAGGTAGGAGACATTTTTGTTTTGTTCCGGATATTGGTCATTCAACCTTTTTTATGTAATATGATCAAATTCTGTGGAAGGGAAAACAAATGGAAAAAGAAATTCCTGCAAAACCTATCAGTACCGATATTTTTCCGTTGACCCCTATATAAGCTCCCTCTAAGAATTTGGTCAAAATTCAGATCTCAGTTTTGGTGCTAGAGAGCGAATTTTTGGCTTATTGAAAACGCAGACCCCAAATTTGGTCTTAAAAAGTTTTTTTTGAATAATTAATTTACAAAAAAAAAACATCTGGCTTTGTTTGGGAGATATATCGTGCTCAAATCTGATTGGTCAAGAAATTGGGTAATTACCCAACTGATTTTTTTTAAAGATCCTTATAGGCGATTTAGTTGGGTAGGTACCTTCAAATTGGCCATATCTGTCTTTGTTTGGGAGATATAGCAATTGTATTACAGCTAATTAGTTTAATTAGGTGGTGCTGATGAATTTCGAATCAATCAATTATTTTTCTTCTTTTTTATACGAGGTATGATCAAATGACAGCGAAAAAACATGAAATCCGCCATGCACGAGCACAATTGCAAAAGCTGACTCCATACCGCCGACCTCTACTTGCACGTCAATCATCGGCTCGCGATATTATTCGGCGGCATTTTCACTCATAAAATATAGTCATTGTTCCAATGACGTCATGGACGATCCTTATTTTTCCTGTGTATCTTCCTGCGTCGATATATCTATCTGCGTAGATATGGCGACGATCGTGGTGGATGATCAGTCGTGACACCTTCCGGAAATAGTTTTGTTTCAACATTGTTAGGCAAGATACATTCTAAATAACATACCAGGTACATAATAGTGTCTTGGAAGATGCATAGTGACCTAATAGTTAAGTTTTGTAACATCTAAACCGCTGTGGGTTTATGGTCAGTATGACCCAGTGCTGGCATTTATTTATTTGTATCTGGTCACTAAAAGCAAAACAAAACTATTTCAAAATATGACGTCATGAGTTACTCATACTTGGGAGCCATAAGTCAGTCAAAAATAAAGATATTGCTTTTAAACTTAGTTTGGGTATTGTCCACATGTGGTTCTCCAACAAATCTTCCGTTTTTTTAATGTTTGAAAATTTTATTTTTATGTAATCGTTTTTTTATATTTTGGGGCCAAAAACCAAATGTTCAAAAATCCGATATAGCCATTTTGTAGCCCTTGCGATTTGCTATCTTTTGACGTTTTTCGATTGCACTTTGCTCAAAATATGACATTTGTACAGCCTGCTAAATTTTAGCTGAATTTTGTGTCAAACTCGTGTGTAGTGACCTCACCAAATTCGCTATATCTCGAAGAAGAAAAAATATTCGACGAAATTGCTTCATTTTTGCACAGAAGGCGTAACATTGATGTAGGAGGAAGGTACCGAAGGTAAGATTCAAGTCGATAGCGCTATTGTTTTTGAGCTATTGCGAGAAAGTTCGTCAAGAGGGGGGGGGGGGGGGGGGGGGGGGGGGGGGGGTCGAAAAAACGCCCCTCGCCAATGGCGGTTAAAGGAAATCACCCACTTTACCAAATCGCTGTGAATGTGCTAATAAGGGTATTCGTATCAGAACATGTTGAATATGGCATTCGTTTGGATAAATTATCAAGATATACCCCCCCAAAAAAGTTTTGTTATCAATATATTTCGAAAACAGACTCCAATATTAGACTCCAATATTGAGAAAGATTGCAAGTGGCGCGAATTTCAAATGTGACGCATGTTATGACAATTCGTGCCTCGAATGAAGATGTAAAACTCGGAACTCATGTAAAAATAATCATTTATCAAAGTAGTAAGTACTAATGTAATGATTGCCCTATAATTGTATACTTAACCCGCGCGGCGCTGGGGGGTAAATTTCACCCCCCCCCCCCTCCCGGATTTTCCCAATAACTTGAAAACTATGACAGATATCGAAGTGAAACTTACGGTACCTTATGGTGCATCAATTCTACATCTTGTTATATTTTTTTTTATTCGTGAAAAAATTATAACGTTTTAGTGACGTCATGTCATGTCATTTTTTGGTGAAAAACGTTAATGTTTGAAAAATCGTAGAAAATAGCGTGTTGATGCAAATCGCAAATAAAAGGAGTCAAAAGAAAGGAAATAAAATTGTCCTTAAAATGGCTATCTCGGATTTGCAAAATTTTGGGTTTTCTACCAAAATTGGGAAGAATTTTCACAAAAGTTTAAGATTTGCAAAAACCGGAACATGTATTAGAGAACCGAGTATGAACGATGCTCAAACCAAATTTCAAAGCAATATCTTTATTTTTGACTGACTTATGGCTCTCAAGAATAAGCTCATGACGTCATTGTTTAATGGCGTTTTTTGCCTTTTACTGACCAGATACATACAAATAAATGCCACCACTGTATTTCTAAGACAAAACTAGTCTAGAAACATGCAATGTTTATTTAGATTAATCAATTTCAAATTTTGACCTTATTGTGACCTGACCTTGACCTGAAGGCCATTATATGGTGTCAGGCTGTGAAAATGGCTGCTTCTATCGAATTATACGTGTAAAATAACCCATACAACATGTGTCGCATGGCTTTCGTAGACCTGTGACCTTTTATGACCTGACCTTGACATTTGCTTACAATTTCACTTTTACTTATGCGGGAGATGCATTATACATTTGGGAGCACTTTGTGAGATAATAGTTGCAATACAAGGCTTTGGATGGAAAGTATAGCCCAAAAACCCAAATACTTAAATTTTGCCACTTGACCGGACCGTGACCTGACATGTGAACTTATGTTAATAATTTCGGGTATGCGTTAGATTCTTCTCACTGAGAGCTTTCGATCGCCACCTTGCGCGTCTCGCTGCGGTTATTGGCTCGGAAGATAAGAGGGGGGAGGGGGTAAAATTTACCCCCCGCACCGGACGTTCGGATGGAGACCCCAGCGCCGCGCGAGTTAACTAGTATAATATTGTCATTGGCGAAGGGTTCGCTCGCTGGTCCAGTAACGCTGCTTTTAACACATGCTACCATATGAAGCTTTTCGACACGGGGCCAACATTTTCGACACAGCGCCAAATTTTAGGATAAAACATGAACTATATTCGGCAGGAGAGTCCTTACAACCACATGGAGTATGGCGTAGGTGATTTCTCGACATGGCCTTCAAAACTGCTATCTCACTTTAAAACCCACATTATAAAAGTGACTGATTTCCTGTACCACGCTGTTCAGCAGCGGTTGGACACCTGCCGTTTGCATAAGCTCCATGACACCACTCTTATTACGAGGTCACCAACATTTCAAACAGCACACGGCCTCTATTGGTGGCCCAGCCGGCCGCCTCTGTCTGTGGCATCCAACGACACGTACCAGGAGAATGTTGGTGGTGCTGTGCCAACAGCGGCGGGGGCGGCTCCAAACTGGTAGGCGGCGGTGCCCGGGCCCGGCCAGTCGGTCGGTGAGAGGGCCGACGCGCCGCCCGCGCCGAACAGGAAGGCCGGCGCCTGCTGGGCGGCGCCCGGCCGGCGGAACGAAGAGAAGTCGTAGGCGGCCGGCCGCTGGTGGTGCTCCGCTGCCGGCCGCTCGGCAGGCGGCTGCTCGACCGGCTCCGGGAGGCAGACCGCCGGCGGCTGCCACAGCACCAGAGCCGTGCAGGGGCTCCCACTGGCGCACAACCGACAGCTCAGGTCACACACACACGGCCCGAACGCTCAACGTGCAGTAATCGGGCCTACTCCATGCTACATCGACAGCTGCCGTTGTTAAGTCCGTACGTCATGGACACAGCTTCAAAATATTAGCAGATAATAACGTAACAATCATGATGCGGTGGTGCTTTTAAAATAATGGTGTGGTAACTGCCGAGTACCGTGACTTCTGATCATAACTGTAACCCAAGCCAAGCGGTGAACAACTGCGGCAGTTACCTATTCACCCTGCATGATTACAGCGTGCATGATTGCAATCTTACCTTTTCGTGTCGGGTATGAGGTCCGGCGCGGGCGAGCTAACGATCTTCTGAAGTTCGTCTGAGAGAACGATGTGAGGTTGGAGCGGCTGGTGCTGCTCCTCTTCGTTGGCCAGTTGGTCGGCCAGCCGCGCCTCCAGCTCCTGCCATCTCTTGAACCGCGACTGACGCACACAGTCAGATGTCAGCAGCCGTGACTGACGCACACAGTCAGATGTCAGCCGCGACTGACGCACACAGTCAGATGTCAGCGGACAGCCGCGGCTGACTCACACAGTCAGATGTCAGCCGCGACTGACGCACACAGTCAGATGTCAGCGGACAGCCGCGACTGACGCACAGTCAGATGTCAGCCACGACTGACACACACAGTCAGATGTCAGCGGACAGCCGCGGCGGAGACGCAGTGAGGGCGGTGACGCACACATAGACGCCACAGAGACGTGGCTATAGCAGCGCGTGATCAGACCGGCACTACAGCTGCACCACATATACAACACATGGACCAGTTCAACGCCTTTATCGGCCATCACCGAGCCGGCCCCGTCACATAAGCTTAGAGCCTGAAAGTAGTGGTTCGCACATACGCACCTGTACAGTGACTTGAGCTCCATTACATACAAACACATTAACAGTCGTTCCTAAGCAAACTTTCATCCCGATTGGTGCAGCAGTTTCCGAGCTTGAAATACAGTGACGCACCTGTGTGCATATTGACCCTTGTAAAACAGCTGGAAATCAGACTCTAGCAGGGGGGTGTCATCCCTATCTCCGTAACGTGTCCACTTATACTTATGACGTCACCCCAGTAGTCAATTCTGGCGCATGTCGTCTGCGGTCGGTTAAAACGGGTTTTCGCAAATAACTTTTTGACAAATGTAGATACAGCAATGACTTTGATGTCATCGTGTTCGCCTCGTCAGAACTCGTCGATTCATACCAATTGCATGTGGTTTAGGTCAAATCAAAAGTTCATCGAAGGGGCGGGGCTTAGTTCATCGAAGCCTCAGCTGGTGACCGCCGAACCGCAGGGGGACCGTGAACAAGGCCCTGACCTTTGATGACCTCTAGTGAACCTGAGCCTAAAATGATTCAAAAGATGTCGATTTGCCTTGCTTTGAGCTTTCCAACGTTGTCTTTCGCTTTTCTGTAACCTTTTTACTTTTCGAGCTAGACGGTATTTATTTCTCCCAAAATAGCATTAACTGCAATAGCGGAAGAGGCCGGTGCATACACATGACGTCACGCTCTGACGTCATGATCACCTAGAATCGCCGGATGACTCTACCTCCTATATATGGCCTTGGACTCTAGTCAGCATACAAACTCTCAATTCAATAGCCCCAGTAGTTTGGAAAGTACAAAATAGGAGTCTGCACGTGCGCATAGTGATTTGAATTCCGCCATATGCAAAACTACACTAACAGTCGTTGCTTAGGATGCATGCTAATTCTCATCTCGATAGGTCAAGTAGTTTCCGAGATCTGAAATACGTCGACGCACGTGCATATTGGCGTACGCCACGCCACGTGTACAACAGCTGGTAATAGTCATACCCAAGTCTGCATACAACATTTTAGCTCAATAGGCCCAGTAGTTTTGGAGATATAAAATAGCGTTCGGAAAGCGCACACGTGCCATGAGACTTACGATTTATCATGTGCAATATTGCTAGTATGTCATCCGGAAGCAGCATACCAAATTTCACCTTAAAGGCAATAGTTCACCTTTAACATGGGGGTTTGAACTGATATAGCAGATTTGTAGAGCAGATCGAAAAATGGGTTGTGTGAAAGAATTGTCTCCCTACGTTAAGTAATTTCGACACAAGACCAGGGCTGCCAGACTTGGCGATATGTCGCCAAATTGGCGATTTTTGGACCACGTCGGCGGTGGAAAATTGTTATTTGGCGTTTAGCGATAAAACGAGGAAAATTAGCTAATTTTGAAATGTAGCCTGCAAATTATGGAATAACGGTATTTTTTTAAATAAAAATCAATCCAGACATTTTTTATTCGTAAAGCAAATATCCTGAAGCAGTGTTTCACGTTCCAAAGTAGAAAGGTACTGCATTTTAAAGTAATCATCAATAACACTATATTTTTACATTTTCACACGACCATGCCACCCTTGCTGCAACTACAATGCTTTGCAGGGACGTAACCAAGGGGGGGGGGGGGGGGAACGGGGCCATGCCCCACCCTAGGGTGTTCCCCCAAAAACACTTTTTGTCGGTACAAGCTTGCTAATTGACACAGCCTTCTCTAGGCCAATAACAAGTATGCCAAATTTCATTGCGATCCTGAGTTTTGCCCCCCCCCGCGGGCCTCCGTATGTTCTTGACCCCTAAGGTCACAAAATCAAAGTCGTCGTACATACCTCCGCGTGTGCTCATTTGAAAGCTCTTGTCGAGTAGAATAAACTTTAATTCAGTCGAAATTCTCTAAATCCAAGTTTTCGTTCTATGAGTCATAAACAGCTACCAAAACCAAGCCCTCAATAGGGCTCTATTGAACTTACGGAGGCCCAGGGGGTGGGGGCAAAACTCAAAGGATCGCAATGCAATTTGGCATACTTGTTATTGGCCTAGAGAAGAACGCCGTGCCAATTGGCAAGCTTGCACCGACGAAAAGGTGATTTTGTTGACACCCTAGTGCTCACACCCTAACGGTCAACGGAAAAACTTACATGTGAAGAAGTAAGTAAGGAGCAATACGTTTCAATGCGCGTAAGTGCTATAGCGCACTGTCCGTTGCCACAATCTGCATTCAATGGTAAAACGCCTTGGGGCATGGCCCATGTCTGGTCGTGACAGGTGTGAGGCGGGGCGACAGGATCAGTCCAGCACTCCGGGCTCTGGGATGGCACAGGATGGAGCAGCTGGTTGAGGAGCGAGACATGGTGCAGGCTTTCAAGGCGCAGCACTTTGAGCTCGGCCCTCCAGCGGTGCGTGATATGTTTGTTCTCAGGTCTGCAGTGTCTCAGCGCGACACTCGTGCGTCCGATGCCGGTCAGCTTCACCTGTATCGGTGTCGTCTGGAACAGACCCGGAGGTTGTTCCGCCACCGCGCGGCTGTGGCATGGAACAGGCAGTCGGGAAATGCTACCAGTAGTGTCTCAGTTGCGACTTTCGAACGTGCTATTGTTACGTTGCGACGGTGAAAACTCGCCTAGCGTTCTTTGAGTTGTGTAATGTCATTTGTAGGTGTCACTTGAATGCTGTATTGTATTGATCGCCATATTGTATTGTTGTAGCGAAGATATAAGGAGCCCAGAATAGCCACTTGTGGATGGGCTTCAACAAATACATACATACATACATACATACTATCACAATACGGGCCACGTGATGGATACCATAACAGCCTTGCAATGCATTTCCTTCATTTTGCGTTTTGTCTCAAGTGCCGCACAATGTCGTGCGATGCTCATACTACCAAATATAGCTGCCAAATAAAGATTGGGAGTTTTTATTTTGCTCTCGGCACCTGCAACAACAACAAAACTTATAATTATCTTTTTGGGATGCCCACTGCTCAGTACCGTTCTAAAAACGCAAATATAGCGCATATTAGACTTCATGTCTTGGGGGGGGGGGGGCATGGCACCGTTCGTTGCCACCCCCCTGGATCTGCCTTTGCCTCTAAATGGTCGCAAAAAACGTCGGACAGGCCCATGTTGAAGTCTCAGGCCTTCCGGGGACCCCCGAGGGCCCTCAGGCCCCTCGGCCCTCAGGCCGACTGAGGGCCTTCCGTCGGCTTTAGAGGCCCCTCAGGCTGGATGGCCCTCGGTCTTTGGGCCCTTGGGGCACTTTGGGGCCCTCGGCCATTTTTTTTTCGGTACAAAAATCGAACTAACTTCTTGGAGGGCCCCTCCTATAAATTGATGGGGGGGGGGTGCAAAATCACGTTTGCCCCCCCCCCCCCCCCAACTTCTTGAGTGGGGGCATCTGTCCCTCTTTTCCGCCGCCCCTGGTGGACGTATCCAATGGTAAAAACCCTTACATGGTTAAATGGTTGAGGAGTAATAAGCTTCTCAAAAGCGTGACGGTTGGGTCGAGTCGGGTCGGGTCAAGTTAACGATTGTGTCTACACGGCGAGAAACCTCGCGCGCCCGCTCGGTAACAACACAGGTCCAGGGATGGGATACGACACAGGTCCAGAGATGGGACACCGGCACAGACAATACGCCAAGACCGTTGCTGA
Organism: Chirona hameri; assembly: GCA_036785665.1. Taxonomy (NCBI): domain Eukaryota; kingdom Metazoa; phylum Arthropoda; class Thecostraca; order Balanomorpha; family Balanidae; genus Chirona; species Chirona hameri. Next base: position 26,902 of record JAXIVJ010000600.1, read on the forward strand.
ACACAATGATATTGAAGGGAATAGTGCACCTTGGGAAAAGTACGTGGAATGAAGGAAAAGAGTGTCCTAATTACGGTTCAGGCATTTGTTTTTGCGGAAAAATACCAATTTGTTATCATTTGCAAAATATTTATATTTTTACATGTGACTCCACAATAATCTTGCGTCATCAAAATGAGTTGTGACGTCATAGCGGCAAAAGTCTATCCTTGAATCAGACTGGTTATTGCTTCGACTCCATTTATTGATTGAATCGATTGGAATCGTTTAATCAAAATCCCTTGAATCAAAGAAGAATCGATTCACCACCGGATTCGTTTATTCATGAATCATGATTGAATCAAAACACGCATAGAAACAAGGTTAATTAAATCAAAAAGACTGTGCAATGCTATTTCAATGGTGAGTCAAACGTGATTTGATCAAAACATGTTTTGATTCTTTGAATCGGAAAAATAATTTCTCAAAATGATTATCCATGAATCAAACGGTGACTAAAAATTCATATTCCAAAATGAATTGTGATTGAATCCTTCCAAAAAAATGTGAATCAATAACCAGTCTGCCTTGAATCAGAATATGTAAACAACACTAACAACAACTTCGTTCGCTGGGCAATTTGTGATAATTTGAATAAAAAATATTCATATTTTTACATGTGTGAAATGTGAATGTTTGCACTATGGCGTTGCACGAGTGCAGTTGGAGTGGCGTTTCGTGAACCTGAAGTCACATACCCATAAATGTGCATCTGCATAAATGAATGTGTTTATATGTGTGTGCATTGGTGTGTATGGGTGTGTGTGTGGTGGATGTAAATACATGTGTAGACGTGCTTCTACTGCAGCGAACATTGCAGCTACCGGTACGAACCATCCATCAAATGATGCGCCTTTTCAAGGCGAGTGTCGGCATTATTTTCCATTGGAAATCCAATGAAAATTGACAACGTTATGGCCAATAATATTTCCAGCTCAACTTAAAGGGATTGTTTCACCTTTCTGAAAGTTGTCAAATATACGCCGGTTGTAGCCGAAAATATGGAGTAAGTGCTGCACTCAGAAACACTTTTGAGAACTTTTGCTGAATGCTCTTCCCTGAGAAACCTGCACGGTTTCCATTTCGAGACCTTTCAGTGGATGGTCTCGCCTGATACATCTACATGGTCTCCGCGTTGGTTGTTGAGAGTAAATATGTCTCCAGCTGACAATTTTATGTCTGAGACCATCAGGCAGCAAACTAATTAGAAAAGTCTGTCGCGATCGAGGATCGAACCCGCGGGATGTTTTAGCAGTCACCTGTTGAGAACAGTGGATGATCTCCTGAGAGAATCCTGAAATTGAATTCATTCCATGCAGATGGCGCCACCATAGCACTGCAGGTGTCGCTGTAATCGCAACAACGGAAACCGACTTTTATTAAAGTAAATACCGAATAACTATTATTTTTTCGATCGTTTTGATTTGTAAATATTACTTTCATACCATCATTTGTTAACCAAACAATATTAATACACGGAAAGTCGGTATCAACCTCACCCAGCAATTGCCTTGGTTGGTACCGTCTTTTTGCTTGTTCTGGTATGAGCCACGCCGTAGCTCAGTGGTAGGACGCTCGCTTAACATGTGAAGGGTCCCCGGTTCAATCCCGGCCGGCGCCGAGACGTTTTTCAGGCATTCTCAAGCAAGACTAAATAGTTCACACTGAGAACCTTGACAAAAAAAGATAATCTTGAAACCAAAAGACCCCCTCGAAAGTTCTCGTAATTTTGTTATCTCGTAAAAGATTCTCTCGTAAAAGATTTAGTCTCTGCAGAGACTCGACCCCTGTATGGTCTCTGAGAACTCTCAAGAGTTTCCGATGTCTGTCAGTGTGCTGAAAACGACGGTGATATTTTTTCTCGAAAACGATACTTAACTTGATAAAAACTCAGTTGTTTAAATTTGGGATGATGACGTCATATTTATCTCTAGAAAGCTATACAGAAATCCTTTACGTGCTGCCAAAGTATGGCACAATTATGCGCTTTGAATACAAAACAAACCGAACCATTGAAACGTATGCGTCTTCGTAGACCACCGTCAAACTAGGAGCACATTTATATCAAGCTGCCGTTTGATATTTTGAGTATCTGGATTTCGCTGAAATTTTGCACACTGACCATATCCGAGAGGCTGATTACGAATCCAATGTTTTTTATCTGCGATTTTTCGTATCTTACGAAATAAGGACGGTCATACATACATATGAAGGTCCGCCGGGGTATCTCGATTTCGCTGAAAATAGGTCAACAGACCATATCCGATACGCTGATCACGAATCCAATGTTTTTGGCCTGACATTTTTCGTATCGTACGAAATACGGACGGTTATACATACATACGAAGGTCCGCCGGGTATGCCGATTTCGCTGAAAATTGGTACACAAACCATATCCGATACGCTGATCACGAATCTAATGTTTGGGACTTCGGGCTTGGAAGTTGGGCCTCAGGTACTTTGAGGACCACAAGCCGCCACTGGTTACAACCTCTTCCCTTTCCGCAATCTCAAAAAGTCATGACCAGCATCAGACATTGTGACTGTTTACTACATATATTCGAGCGCATACGGTACGAAAATAGTGCCGAACTTCCCACACACTTATCACATTCCATTGCATTACTTGAGCACATCCTGCAACATATTCCTTCGAAATCATTGCACATACCCAGAGACTACAGGCAGCAGAAAGCCAGAAACTGGCAAAGATATATACTACACGTCGCGCCAACAGAATACACTACAAAATAACGATGAGACGCGTTATCTACGTGGCCTGAGACAAATGACATATAACACATATAAGATACACATCGAAAGCAATTACAGGCTAAAACGACTAAAAAGTAAGCTTTTAGTCTGGCCATAAGGAAAACTGACTTACAATATATGTATTACGAAAGTCAAATGCTTCTACGAGCAGCAAATGGCACTGCATGCATGTTTGCATGCTGAAGGACGGCTTCGCTAGTCTAGCATAAAACCTGGAGGCATCTAATTCTAACATGCAATATCCCAGGTCGAGCCTACGCTACAACAGCACACACCTGAGTATTTCTTCTCGCCGGCCTGCCAACACCGGTATCCACCGTTTCACTCAGTGACAGTACACGGCATACAGGTAGGACCACCAACAGCTCGTAGCTTCCCTCAACACCGCATCAATGAGCTTCCCCACAGCACTCTGTCGAAAACCGTACCGAACACACATCCCGTCCCTCTCCATCCCCCCCCCCCCCTGTGTCAGTCCCACCAGCACCACCGCCCTGGCACCATCCACCGCTACCCTCCGCCACCACTGTCCACCGCCCGCCGTGCTACCGCCCACCACTCGCCGCCTCAGAACGGCGGGTTCATGCCCAGCTTGGTATCGAACTCCAGCCTAGACCGCGTCTGGTACCGTATGTTGTACATGAACTCCTGTCTTTTCACCAGCTCCGTCACCACATGCTGCACTAGCGGTCCGCCGAGCACTGCGGCAGAGAGGTATGGTGCAGCCTCCACCGGCCAGGCGGCCACCTGACCGTGGGCGGCGCAGTCCAGTAACACAAACACCACCGACAACAGCAGTGACACCATCACTGCGGCGCTCCACAGACGGCAGCCGCCCGGCCACCGCTGCCACAGCTGAGCGCGCCGGTGCACGAACCCTGCTGACCTCACGCACGCGTACAGCACCAGCAGAGCGAGCAGCGCGTTCTGTATTGGCCGCAGCGCCGCCGGCGGGTACATGTAGCGGATATCGTCCTCCGGACAGGCGGCGTGCAGACTCAGGCCGAAGAAGGCGAGCGCGAACAGCAGCGCCGGCAGTACGCGCAGGCCGTAGCACCAGGCGGCGTACACCAGCTGGGACCAGCCGAGCGGGGCCTGACAGCGGTACTGCGCCTCGTCCATGATCCGGCCGTCCGCGGGGACGGCGAGCAGAACGCCGGCCAGAAGCGGCAGCTGGGGCACAGCCAGGTAGATGGGTGTAAACAGACGGCACGGGGACACTCACTCAAAAGGTCCGCATGCTCAGGCGACGGCTTTAGCGCAACAGAAGCGTTCATGGTCTTGACAAAAATAAAACGGTATGAATGTCAATACTCGAAAAGAAGACAGAGTATAAATTACCGTAAACACTACACTTTTATCCAGACCTTTTAAAATGTTCCCAAGTAATCAAATAGGGTTATGTAGACAGAAGCATTGGCATTGCATAAAGCTAAAAGAAACAATTTGCTTCTATGAAAAACCTCATGTCACGTTTCATGATACCACATTTAACATAGGTAATTCACAACGTAATGCAGGAAATTCCACTTGCGGAACCTTACTAGGACACCAAACAACACAGCTTATGAATTACGACAAACACGAAGCACTCTTCAACGCCTAAGACATGCTGCAACGTTCCACCGTTCCCCACGACAGCAGTTTCTCGTTATCCCCCATCCCCGTCGCTCTCTCTCCAGTCCGCCACTGACCTGGACACAGGCGAGCCAGACCAAGTGGTCGGTCGGTCGGTCGGTCGGTCGGTCGGTCGGTCGGTCGGTCGGTCGGTCGGTCGGTCGGTCGGTCGGTCGGTCGGTCGGAGCGCGGACCTGATTTTCATCACTCACCACTACAAACAAGTAGATTGAATTAATAGACACATTGAAACTCACAATGGCTATAGGAATCTCCCAGATATACCGGGCCTTGACCGTAAAGAAAAACAAGCCGCATTATAACAACTCACCTGCGATTAGCAGCCCATCTGGCGAGGCTGCCATGGCGGCCTCCCTGTTGGCCTTGATGGTGGCAGTGAAGGCGTCCCGAGTGATCGGCGAGACCACCGTGGTTGTCAGCCGATGTGATGTCGTCCGGCTCAGTTTGCCCAGGTTGGCAAACTTCAGCAGCCATTCGACCTTGGACTGGTGGCAGCCACTGAGGGTGAGTGCGCCGGCGAAGACGAGGTCGAAGGTGGAGACGTAGCCGACGCGCTGTGCTGCTTCACTTGTACTTGGCGGGCCGTCCGCGCGAGCAGCAAGTCTGAAAGTGATGATTATGATTTAGGCTTAGGGGGCCGCAATTAAGTACTCTAGTTATTAGGTTCATTAGGTACACCTGATCTTACCGACATTAGTTAAAATATTATTTCGTTTTCCTCGCACGGTTTTGGTATTCACTACCATCATTAATATTTACTTTCCAAGTAAATAATTGCCAAAAAAATGAACATATTAATATTCCTAATAAGGAAATTTTACTCTCCAGAACCAGCTCATGAAACGAAAAATACAACACTGGCTACGAAGAGAGGTAGGCCATTGTTACTTCGTGACATTTAAGCCAACATAATAGCGCATCGTTCGACATAAAACAAAATCGCAAATCGGTCGTTAATTTTTTTAGTTATATGAATTTGAAATCGAAGATGGTGGCGAGAATCGCGGTCGGCGAAGCGATATCTCAGGCACCAGCAATTGGATCGGGATGATTGAAACGCCATTCGGCATCTCTGGGTAACCTGATGTCAGAAACATCTCATTGACCCCATTATGGTGACCTATGACGTCACGGAGAGGTCAAGTTAGAATGTGACCTAACTTGACCTCTCCGTGACGTCATAGGTTACCATAACGGGGTCAATGAGATGTTTCTGACATCAGGTTACCCAGAGATGCCAAATGACGTTTCAATCATCCCGACCCGATTGCTGGTGCCTGAGATATCGCTTCACCGACCCATTTTCGATTTCAAATTCATATAACTCCAAAATTTACCGACCGATTTCCGATTTTTTGGTGTCAAACGATCCGCTATTGTGTTGGCTTAAATGTCACGAAGTAGCAATAGCCTGCCTCTCTCCGTTTACGAGTTATTTACGAAAAACATGTGCCGCTGTCTTCGCCTCCAACCGGACAGCTATATAGTGACGTCACGACTAATTCGGCCAATCCCCATCCAGTATTTGTTTTCTTCTTTTTTTCGATTTTTCAATGGATTTATTGTTTTAAATGAAGAAAATGGAACAGTGTAATGTGTAAAAAATGCGCTTCCAACGAATATACTTTAACCCCACCTTACGAAAATGGTCCCTTGTGATGGAATCAAAACCCGCATCAAATCAAGGCTGATTGAATCAAAATATTTAACAATTATTATTGATTCAAGGACACTGGTACATTGTACAAATACATGCATTCCAAGCATTGGCGAATCCAGAACAGTGTTTTGGGAGGGGCCACAGGTAATTGGGGCGAAACATTTGTTTTCCTTTGAATGGGAAAGAACAAATTCGCAAAATTTTATTGTGAATCAAACGGTGATTGAATTTCATGATTGGATCATACAAAACATGAATAAATAACCAGTCTTTAATAATCCATGACCAACAGACATATGCATAGATCCCTAGAACCAGCTCAGATCAGGATATATGAGTCCTGAGTCCCAGGATCGCATGGGACACCAGATCAAGATAATACATAACCAGTAAAACGCCTTTTTGGGCGATGACCGAGCGAGCACGCTCTGGTAAAGCGAACACAGGTTTGAAATATGAAACGGTAAGGAAGCACACGTGGTAGTAACAGTCATTTTAGTCCTCCATAAAAATTGACAGGCCTCAATGCATGCCAACATAAAAATTAAGTTATATATTAAATTGTTCATGATCTCCTTTTTCAAATCCGCCAAAAGGGAGTGCGTCCTGAGCGCTGCATGCTTCAGCGTATACATTAATGCTTAGAATAATACAGCCATTTTTTATCAAGAATAATTTTTGCAAGGTTTTGTGTTCATTTCGAAGTTCGCGTGTGCCAACTACCACGCGCTGTGGTACCACCTCTATCAGAACGCACCATACCAAAAACAAATTGATTTGATGGACCTATCCAATGGTGAAAACCCAATCTCAATCGTTGCAGTGGTTGGCAAAGTTATTAGCTTCCGAAAAGCGTCTGTATGGCCGGGTCGGGTCAAATGCAAATTTGTCTAGTAAGTTGACGAGAAACCTCACGGGCGCTTCATGCCCGCTCGGTAATAAGCTGAGTGCCCCACAAAGATCCCAGATCCTGATAGGTATATTGTATGCAGTGGGAACTACCATCTTTGCTGATGGATCCAGGAGGATCACAGATTTTCATGCATTATGCACAGCACATATCAGTTGGACAAACTATGGAGAGGCGATACAAAAATAGATTGATAAATTTTTAGATCATAATGTCATGATTGCATGACATTACGTCTAACATGTATAACGTCACATGGGCAGAGTTTTGACCATATTATAAGGATATGCGATCTAAAATTATATTGTTTTCAGACATTTCCTCATTCAAACAACCAAAAGGAAAACTTAACTGGGGATCCCAGATCCTATTTCGGTATCCAGCACAAGTCTGGTGACCAACCATGACATTCAGCTAAACATAGCTCACCTGGCGAGAAGGGACGATGCACCATACTATAATAATGGTTTGCTTGTTGTGCCGCATATTTCATCTGGAGCAAAGTGACTTGCACAGACAAAGTTTCTTTTGTTCGTGTCCTCCTCCAGTCCGCAAATACAGAGCCATTTTTAACTTTGTACGTGAGTCCTTTGGAAACCTTTGAAATGAAAGCAGAAGGTACTGACGTAAGTGCATGATTTAATTTGAAATTGAAATAGACAGCTTCAGCAAGGTAGGAAGGTCCCTACCCATCAATCAGTTAAAATTTCAAATTGATAAATTTAACAGAATAATCCATCAGATAGTTATAGCTTGTTGCAGCACAAAATCACTCAACAATTCATGAAATAATATATTCTGAACCATTCATCATCATTGTCATTATATTCCAATTTCAATTAAAAGTAGCCAGTAGGTACAACACTATATAATCACTTCACCTGAACATTGTTGAACTGTTTCGTTGGTCACTTCTCCCTCCCGCACAGATCACAATCGCGAGTGCGAGGCGAATGCTTTGTTCAAGGCTTTGATTACTTCCTAGTCGCAGGCAGGCAAATCCAGCCAAGGTTTGAGAAATGTACAAGTCAACCGCCGTCGCAGGACCAGCAATCTTGGTGCGTCATCGTGTCGCTATCAGCCAATCAGCGGCGGGACTTGCATAACCCACATTTTGCAAATGGTAAATTAAATTGCTTAAAACGGTTAAGTTTGGGAAAAATGATCTTAGTACTTTATAAATTTCAAGAACAGCCGAAGATACTGGCTATTTCAACTCAAAACTAATACAAAGGTGAAACATTCCCTTTAATGCAAGTCAACGTAAAGCCAAAACAAACATTGTCCAAAATTAATCGATATATTGCAGGTACCGCGACCAGCCACCCATCACAAAAATGCGCCTTTTCACGAAGCATCTTTTGGTAATTTGCAATTGGGTATCGGTTCAACATTGACCACATTATTTACTTAAAACCAAGTCACATGCTGTTTCAGATTTGTCGTGTTTGCCTTGGATCACAACAGCGGCGATAGCGCAATCTAGACGAATCAGCTTCGTGAAACAGATTTTGAACCAAATGGCTGCGCCAGACGAGGAACGAGCCTCCCTTGCAATTCTGTTGTCAAACACACGATACGTTTCGGTGGCGGTCGGTTCAAATAGCGAAAACGTGAAAAAGTGCGATAGAAATCACAGAGGAGTAGTGATGACCCATGCGAAACGTCACGATATTTGTGCATTTCAAATAAAACCAAATATACCCAACAGTTTTTGCGTTCAAACTCAGCAACTAGGTCGTTTGGGAAGGAACAATTTCAGATTTGGAGATATCTCAGTACGCCCAACAATCCGGCTATCCCAGTTAAAAACTAACGTTAAAGGTGCACTATTCCCTTTAAACCACTTTGCCAAATTGCCGTGAATGTGCTAATTAGGGGTACTCGCACTTGGCAATGTTGAATATGGCATTGGTTCGGCTAAATTATACGCATATGCCTAAACAAAAACAAAAATGAAAGCACAATATTTCCAAAACATGGACATGCACTTGGTAAGCATAGATTGAGAAAGTGGCGTAAATGCTAACATATTGGTCTCGAGGAAACACCCATCATCCGTAGTGATGCACACGGTACGGGGCCGCTCACCTTTTGTTGTCGCGCAGACGGTACGGGGCCGCTCACCTTTTGTTGTCGCGCAGACGGTACGGGGCCGCTCACCTTTTGATGTCGCGCAGAAGGTACGGGGCCGCTCACCTTTTGTTGTCGCGCAGACGGTACGGGGCCGCTCACCTTTTGTTGTCGCGCAGATGGTACGGGGCCGCTCACCTTTTGTTGTCGCGCAGACGGTACGGGGCCGCTCACCTTTTGTTGTCGCGCAGACGGTACCGAGCCGCTCACCTTTTGTTGTCGCGCAGACGGTACCGAGCCGCTCACCTTTTGTTGTCGCGCAGACGGTACCGAGCCGCTCACCTTTTGTTGTCGCGCGGACGGTACCGAGCCGCTCACCTTTTGTTGTCGCGCAGACGGTACGGGGCCGCTCACCTTTTGTTGTCGCACAGACGGTACCGAGCCGCTCACTTTTTGTTGTCGCGCAGACGGTACCGAGCCGCTCACCTTTTGTTGTCGCGCGGACGGTACCGAGCCGCTCACCTTTTGTTGTCGCGCAGACGGTACGGGGCCGCTCACCTTTTGTTGTCGCACAGACGGTACCGAGCCGCTCACCTTTTGTTGTCGCTCCTGCATGCTGTTCAGAGACAGGTTCTGCAGATCTCCGATCATGGACTCCTCCGCGGCACGCCGTTTCCGAGCTGGACCGCTGAGACAGGAGACACAGCTTAAGCTTAACACGGCACGGTGCTGTATAAACACAGAATCGATCAACTACGGTCCAACAGGAATTTGATAGACATTCAGTAAGCGTTTGATAGTTTCTAACAGTGGGATATTGTTAACAAATTACTTCTTGTAGTTTCTTCTTGTCATGAGCATTAAGGACATAACCTTCCTGAATTATAAAATATAAGCGTGGTAAAGGGTAAACAACAATGCAAAAGTAAGGATCATGATGTTTGTCGAGTGCAGCTTTGGATTTTATCATTTTAATTCGAAACTCGAAAATTTATAATTAAAATGTCAGCACTGGTGGACAGGTGTTCGATTCCTGACCGTATTTACCTAGCAGGTGAGGAGCGTCTCTTCCTGAAGGCGTGGCCGTCCGCCAGCCGGTGAGACGGCTGGAAGCCGGCCCGCTGGCTGCTCCCGGGCGGCAGCACAGAGCTGAAACCGAGCACACCGCGCGTCAGCCTGCCGTTGTCCGCGCCGCCAAGGCCGCCACACACATCCACACAGCCGCCGCTCGAGACCGGCGTCCACACACAAGGCCCTCCATCGCGCCCCGCGCTCCGGCGCACCCCTTGCCCGGTGGCGGGGCGACAGTGACGCCCCGGCCCCGTGGCGGTACTCATCACAGGCGTAGGCCGTGCTGCGGCGGCGTGTCCTGGCGGCGGCCGGAGCTCCCTCTGCCGCGCGCTCTCTCGCTCTCTCTCCCTCCGCCTGAGACAACACCTGCTGCTCTCTGCCGCTCTCTGCCGCTCTCCGCGCCCGGCGGCCGTCTGCTCCTCTGGCGCTCGTTTCCGTGTGGCGGCAGGGTCTCCCGCTCTCGCACGCGAACCGGCAAACGGGGTCGCCAGCGGGCGAGTGCTACCCAGTCTGAGCGCTACCTAGCGTCTACGGCGTCAGGAGTTCACCCTGCGCAGAGCATCACCAAGCACACCTGAACACGGGAGTGCCAGCAACAATGACACACATACACAGCCAGCCAAAGGTCGACAGTACTGTACGACTAGTTGAAAACGTGTCAAATACCAACCCAAACATCCAAAGGCATGTGTCCAGGGAAAGATATTAAACCTGCATCCTAAGTACCACCGGCACGCCAACAAAGCTAGACCAAAAGTTATCAAATGACTTGACTAATTTAAAGAACATAAGCAGAAAACACGTTCAACATTATAAGCAAACCAACAGCTCACATACATTGCACACATAGGTACTTTCGCATATACCCAAGTAATGTTGACAAAGGGAAACGAGCAGCATTCTGAACACGGCATTTACACTGCACACCCCACCTTCCAACACGCTAACCATCCAACACGAATCCCAGAGGATTAAATCCACAAGCATATACACATACTCACCCGAAGTTGATCATTTCTGCACCAGCGAGCAAGTCCGGTCGGCCGGGCGACGCGAAGTATGGTGCGCCAAAGGTGAACTCACTGGGGCTCGACATGGGGTAACACAGAACCCTGGTGGTGAACAACAGGAGTCAGTGACTTGGCCACGTCACAACAATCACCAACCCGCCACAAGCAGTCACAGACACTCAGATTCGACACACACAGCACGGACCAACTCAGCACAGCCAATGCGGCGAGCTCTGCGCGGACGACAGCCTCCTACAGCCGTGTCGCGTGGGTTACCTCCGGATGGTCCAGTCTGCCGGAGCCGGGCGAGCACAGCCGGACCGCTGCTGACGGCCGGCGCGACACAGGGCATGGCACTCCGCGGGGACGGCACCTCCTCCCTCCTCGGCGGCGGCAGGGACGTCCTCGGCGGCAGCGACGGCGGCCTCCGCTGCGGAGCAGCTCCTCGGCCGTCGCGGAGGCGGTCGGTGACCCTACCTTGAGGTGACCGCTGGAGACTGCAGACGCGCCGTGGGCGGGGCGGGCCCGCCCACGGCAGGCCAGTGGACAATTGGGGGGGGGGGGGAGTTCCCAGGACACAGAACTGGCATCGGGACTGAGTTTCCGCCAATAAATCTCAAATAATCGGCGGGAATATCGATAATGCATCCCCCGAAAGACCGGAATGCTTTCACGACCGCTCGTTTCAGTCACACGAAAGCACAGTCGATGGAACTGCCGATCACATAATTTGGAAGCCAGGGAAGCGCATATTAAGATGGGCAGGTTGCATCGTCCAAACCATGCTCGGAAAATGAAGTTCCAAGCTTTCGGGCAAATTTGGTGCTAACTTTGTGCAGCCACTTGGTGCTATAATAAATGGGATTATCCCATATCCAGCGCAACTGTTGGGATGGTAATATTTGAGAGAAAACATTGTTACCTAAAGTAAGTCATATCAATTCAAGAAATAGAAAGAGCCGTTGAAGAAATATGACGCCATTAAACCAATATATTTAGACTAATTTACGTATCGCGAAATTTAGGGTCAGAAAGGGAAAGCACACACCACACTTCCCACGAGTCTTATTTCAAACGCAATATATTATGCCACCTATTCTCCATATGCAAAATGAAGAGTCATATCGATAGCAGTCCACAAAACACCGAGACTGCATATTTAAGACCTAGCCGCACCACCAATGCAGCAATGGCAGGCATGCCTGTTGACCAACATCCGGCAGAATAACTTTAGCATACGCTTCACGCGATCGACGCAACCGCCAACAGTTCTGGTAACGGATGTCGCTGTGCGCTCACACAACCAAACCCGGCACAGGCGACTCATGAGTCATGCACATGACCTCATCCTCATGCACATGAGCTCATCCTCATGCACATGACATCTTCAGGTTCACACAATAACACATCCAAACAGCACACGTCTCGGCATTAGAGAAGCGACAAACAACTAGTATACACCTGTCTAAACAATGACACGCTTCAGTCCCACGACACATCAACGTCAGTGAAACATGTTAGCCGCGCGTCAAAAGATCCGAGACCTCGACACACACCGCAATACCATTTGATCGCCCACCGTAACTATAAGCTACCATCCGTCTCCTCCGGGTGCGAGACATCACACACTGCGAGGGGCACGCGCCCCGCAGGTCACCGCGACGCGCTGCCGCTGGCCGCCTTACGTACCCGGTCGAAGGCGGGGTGGCGGAGTGCGCGGCCCAACGCGAGCCGCTCGGTCGGCTCGTGCACCAGCATGGCCTCCGTCAGGTCGAAGAGCCGCAGGTGGTCGTCGTCGTCAGGCCGCTGCAGGTAGCGGCGCAGCGGGCGGCAGTTGTCGCGCACGTACCGGCCCGCCGACGAGCGGTCACTCCAGTCCAGTCGGCCGCCCGGAAAGTACTTAGTCTTGGTGCTGTGCACCATGCGCACCGGCAGTGGACCGAGGATGCGCTCCACCATGGCCAGGTGCTCGCGGTTGTCGTGCGTCTGGAACAGGGTGTAGCCGAGATACAGCTCGAACAGGATGCAGCCGATGCTCCAGACGTCGCAAGGCTGCTCCCAGCCCAGCTCGAGGATCACCTCGGGCGCGCGGTAGTGGCGTGTCGACACCACCGTCGAATGGTGCTCGTGGTCGAACGTTGCGCTGCCGAAGTCGATTAGTCGGATGTCGGGACAGCGCAGCACGCGCGTGTCCCGCTTGCGGCGGGCGTCCGGCACCACGTCGTACTCGGAGTTGACGAACAGGATGTTCTCGGGCTTCAGGTCCGTGTGCGTCAGCTTGTTGTCGTGCAGGAACTTGACGGCGTGGCACAGTTGGTAGCCCATGTGTAGTACGTGCTCCATCGGGTACGGATGGTAGTTGTTCTCCTTCAGGAAGTCGAACACGCTCTTGCCAAGGATCTCGAACGAGAGACAGGTGTGTCCGTGGTAGTTGAAGCAGTCCCAGAGGTGGACGCACATCTGCTTGCCGTACGGGTCCTTCTCAGCTAGTTTCTCCAACACGTTTACTTCCAGTTGCGCAGCCTCGCGGTATTTCTCCACGTTCTTGATGATCTTGAGCGCACATGAACGGCCGCCCTTGGCCAGGTCCTTCGCGTGCACCACCTTGCCGAAAGTGCCCTCGCCGAGGAAACCGACGATGCGGTAGCGGTGGCGCAGCACGTCTCCGGCTCGGTACACGAGGTGGCCGTTCTCGTCGTCCTGTATGCTGGCGGAGCGACTATCGCGCCGCCGGCGCCGCTCGCGCTGAGGCCGCCGGCTGGACGAGCGCCGGCGTCGCGAGTCGGTCGACGAGCGGCGACGGCGATGGCGCGGCGCTGACGAGGAGCGGCGCCGGCGCCGGTGGTGGCGGCGGCCCGAGCTGGCCTCACGCCAGTCGCAGCGGTCCGACACGACGTACTTGGCGCGATCACGCGAGCGCGAGCGCGAACGCGAGCGGGAGCGGGAGCAGCGCGCGCTCGGCGAGCGGGAGGAGCGACGTCGGTAGCGAGGCATGTCCTCGGGGAACCCACGAGCGTACGGAAGCACAACTTCCCCCCGCCAATCCACACAGGGCATCAGGCACACACTTCACCGCACTGCCAGGGACCAATTCAACTGAGCACCGTTTTAACGATGGCAATTCTTTCAATGAGCTGTACGCTGGTTTCGATGCTTGATAACCCTGCAATTAAAGAGCGTTGAAGCGAGACGGCACGCGACAATCAACACGACGGGAAAGGTGAAGGAAACTTCACAGATGGGCATTAGGTCTGATCTTGAGCTGGGCGCACTTTACCCAGCTTACAAACGCGAAAACTATGGACGGGCAGTATGACAATTGAGAAGTCGTGTACTGAAAACCAGAAAGTGAATAAAACAAGACAATTAAAAATTACATAAAATATTTATTTGGGTGGCCTCGACTATATTTCAATGGTTATTATATCACAACATATATTTACATATACAGGACCAAGGGTTTGTATAAAAGAATGTGACATCAGTGTGCAAAAGCAAAGCATCTCCAATTTTTAAATATTTATACTAGGTGACTACTAGTGGTGCCAATCGGTACAATCATTTTCGGAATTCCGAATTTGTCCGAAGACCGATTCGATTTGGTTTTCGGACGGACATAAACATATTTCTTTGGACATTTTCGGACATCCAATGCCCAAGGATAGCTTGTCGTGAAAATCACTTGTTACTTTTGTATTAAAAAAGAAAGTGTGCCACAAGTAATTCACATCAAACTTACTTCTATTTATCAACCATAGGTAAGTAAGCATAGCAATAGCATCATTCACAGGTGTGATGGGGCATTGCAGAACAGTACCAGAAGTTGAGCATACTCCGCAAATACCAACAGGTAAGCCTTGATGTTTATGGCACCTCACACCTCACAATGACACATATTTTGGAATGTTGTGCTTCTTTCTGTGTCAGATGAGGCTGTGATAAATGATCAAAGTTGTTTCTTGGTCAGGGTTAAATATGAGGTTGTGCCTTACACACGCCCCTTGCTCACTCTTGTTGATGAAGCATACCTATTGTTTATTTCCTGTATATAAATGGATATATGATGATTGTGGCTTTCGGGTATCCTAACTGTAGCCGTCATTTGACACAAATGCCTATATTTATGCATGGGAATGATACACTGGATGTTTTACATTCCATATCAAACACTTTCTGCTTTCGGACAAATTTCCGACAAACAATGATTTTCGGAAAGTTTCGGACGGACAGCTGACCATGGTCTTGGACATCGGTCGGACATTGGACACATATTTTCTGAAACTGGCACCACTATTAACTACAATGAAGGCTACTACTAACACAAACCTAACCAGACCAAACCTACCCTAATTTAACCTTAGCTAACTTAACCTTACCCAGTCTTATCAGGCATTGAAAGTTAAGCTTCTGTGTTTGAGTAACATATTCATGAGACTTGAGAGTGGAAACTATTACCACAGATCTGTGTACCACTGTAGGGAGGCACACATATATTCAACCTTGATTTTACCAATCAGCATCTTCTGAGGCAGTCAGCTCGCAACAGCCAAGATTAACAACCATGAGGTGGTGAAGTCCAATAAATACATTTGAATATATTTTCTTCCAATTCATTGTTGTGAATGAATGTTGATTTCTCCCACATGAATTAATTATGACATTCTGTTTTATTCGATTTAATATAATACAGGAAACTTTCTTCAAGAAGGCAAAGGTTGAATTAATGCCCAGATTCCCCAGAACATTCCTACAGCTGTACAGTGTGAAATTTTTGGGAATATTACCTGGAAAATCACAGGTAATGAAAAGGTCTGATTTGTCACCCTTGGGACCATTTTGCATCCTTGAATGTAGGAAATGACTTTCAACAATTAGTTGAAAGTCATCTACTGTATATGAAAACTGTATGTATATGAAACTACTGTATATGACTATGAAAAAAAAATGTTGGAGTACAAGTCTCCTACGACCGGTACTGTATATGAAAAGTCAAAAATCTAAGCTTATTTGTGTTATATTCCGCCAACACATAATCCAAATATCAGTGAAGTGAATAAATACTGATCAATTGAAATTCATCACTATTCTGGAATACGAGTATACTAGTATACAAGAATAAGGAATTTGCTTTTAGGGCTTGCATATTTTCAACACAAGACTAAGGTACAGTAATTTAAATATCTAAGAAAGAGGAATGAAGACGTGCCCAACCTGTTACACAAACACGCTGTGAGCCTGGGCAACAATTTTCTTAGCGCAAGAAACGTCACATGAACAGCTTCTTTGCCTCTTTGCCTCATCTGGCCTTATCAGGGATACTATACAACATTACTCAGAAAAGAAAGGAATTATCGCTAATTATTGCTTAACATTGTGTGTATATATATATATATATATATATACATATACATATACATATGTATATATATATATATATATATATATATATATATATATATATATATATATATATATATATATATATATATATATATATATATATATATATATATATATATATATATATATATATATATATATATATATATATATATATATATATATATATATATATATATATATATATATATATATATATATATATATATATATATATATATATATATATATATATATATATTTTCCTAAAAATTTAATTCAGAATTATATTATGTCTACACATTTACACACATATCAGGCGAAGACAAGAGCCCAGATACAGGCTGAAATTCAGGATGAATTGGGATGAAATTGGGATGAAGTTGACCAGGCTAATGATGAAATTTCCAGGTAAACGCGGAGATTTCTCACGGATTAACACGCGCCCTGGAGGGGGCGAAATCCGCCCACCCCTCCGGTTTTTCAAGGATAGCGCAAAAACGGCGGCGCGCAGCGCCGCCGTTTTTTGTATACCTGTTTATAAATGAACTTCCCGCATTATGTAAAATTCTTGGCCTCAGGTCATCTCAGGTCAGGTCACCAGACCAGGTCACGTGATGACCTCAACTCCAAAACGTTTGCAGTAGTACCACAGCCACAGTTTTACACCGATCGGTTTCAATCTTGCAGGACTTCATAAGGTCATAGATACCAACAATTTGTTGATCTCGGATTTCTAATATCGGTGACCTAAGGTCAGGTCAATTTTGTGACCGCCAACACGGTTTTATCAATAACTATCGACATAATGAAGATAGAGAAGAGAAAACGGTACCAATATGTTTGTCTCGTCGAGACACGTCTCCCAATATGCAATATGACCAACTTGGGTCACCACTTGACCTTGACCTGAGGTCAAATTTCTCAATTGACCTAACCCGGTCACCATTAATATGATTCGAAGCGCCTTGACAAGACACACGCGATGGCGTAAACATTATTGCTTTATCTTCATTAGGTAAAAGGTTATTTGGGGAAAACAGTTTTGAAAACAAAATCACCTTTTTGACATTCGATGACCTCTGGAGCCTAAACTATTGACCTGAGCTCAAATCTGAGGACACCTATGTCGATTGCATTTTTCAATGACTTTCGATTGCTTTTTTCCGTTTGCTGCTAACTATCATAGTTCCCGAGATATTTGGGGGTGTTCGAACCGAAGTCTTGAAAACTTGAAAATCTGACCCTTGATGACCTCTGGTGACCTCAATATTGACCTGAAAAAAAAATAACGAAATACTTTCGAAAGAGCTTGTCTCGAGCTATCTAACGTCGTTTCCCGCTTGTCTACGTTGCGTGGTTTTCGAGATCATAGAGGGGGGGGGGGGGAGGGGGCGAAATCCGCCCCCCCCAGGGCGTGTAATTATCAGAGGCCCTCCAGGGCGCGTGTTAACAAAAGTTAAATGACAGATTCTGAATGCAGGATCGGATAGCCTGATTCATCTCCCAGGCATTGCATGCTTATTTTCCCTTTACGAGTCTTATATTTATTAAATGAGGGTTGTTTTCCGCAAGGTGTCTGACTGAAATATGTCTCTAATACAGGTAAGAAATGAATTCATCTCGTCGGGATGGCTGAGTAATATTTACCTAAAACCAACATGTTTTCTGAAAGTGATCGTTAATCTTTCCTAATAAGTGGTCAAAGTAATTTATTATATGGTATAACATACCCGAATATCTCCTTTGGAAATTCCCGAACAAAAAAAATCATCATTTGAATGGTGTCCAGGCTACAACAGGGACGCCGAATATTTGGTTTGTTTGTGAAAAATAGACTGTAATATTTTTATGGATGACGAGGGAGTTCAAGCTACGTCATCTGGTATAATCATTACATGATCTGTGGCACAAAAGACTAGCAATATCCCCTCAAAGTTACCCTCATTTCCGGGATGAAAAATTCGTGGGAGACTGCCGTGAATCAAATGTTTTAGCAGCACCGACTCTTTTGACTCTTTGAAAAGACGAATCTGACGCAACAAATCGCGCAGCGTATTCACGGTATATACAAATACTAGCGCATATTTGGAACTGGAACACTTCGTAATCTTGATTTAAAGGGATTATACGGTTTTTTCCCAGAATAATTGAGTTACATAGTAAAACGTACTTATACAGGTGGTAGAAGTCCCACGGTAGCCACATTTTTCTGGAAATTACCTCTTCTGCACGTAAGGACATTCCAAAGTGCGCGGTGATGCCACCGCGTATTTTCTGCAGGACCGGCTGAGGCAGAGCCAGTCATCTCTTTTATGCTAATAAAAACACCTCACTTATGGCATATTTCCGGTAAAATAAGCAATATTTGAAAGAAAATAAACTTGTTTTGTTCCAACGACACCAGCAGTTACCTAGTTTTCCCATAAAATTCTATATTTTTCATGAATTTTCATGCCACAAAAATTAATACTCCACCACCAAATTCTCAACGCCAAAGGCCAGAGATAAGAAAACCACAACAACACAAAACTTCAACGAACAGTATGTAGTAATACAAAGTCCCGTCAGTTTTGAATTGCATAATAATTTTGTAATCCAGTGTAGGACTTGCAGATAATTCAAAACTCTAAAATTGATCTTAAAGGGAAATAAAGACCTTTTCCCACAAAAATGGAGTTAGCACTTGAAATCGCCAGACGAGACCAAAATATATTGTAAATTCATCACATTTTGCATGAAAACTTTCCTACCGAAAGATATTTCAAGTTATAGTTGATAAGCGTTCCACACTTTTAACGACCGGTACTTGCAAGTACTTTTGGTCCTCATCAAACTGCGGGCTTTTCCCGTATTGCTTTTTTACTCAATGGAGTGGAAAATATATTGTGCATTCTGCTTGTTGTGATTATACACCCGGCGATCCTCTAAAACTAACAGCGATTGGAAAAAGTGGCAATAAAATCAGAAGCTCATCGATGCACATCAACGGCGGCATAGTTAGTGGTTGCGACCCTCAATTTTTGAAAATCGATTAATTTGTTTTCAACATTAGGAGTTTTGTATAATTTGTCTGTGGCTGTATATACAACTATGCTTTATATTATCATGACAAATAATAATTTTTCCCCCAAAAAACTAACAAACAATAACACAAAACTGGCAATTATCGGAAGCTGATCGATGCACATCGACGGCGACCTATTTAGCGTCGGCGATTTGTTTACAAAGTCATTGTCATGCTTCTCGGCGCACTTAACCATTTGTGGCGAGTTGTTCCTGATTATATGCTGAGAAGCGGGTATCGTCAAAGGCTATCATCCCATATTCCCGTTTAGTATACCCAATTCCCGTAGCAAGCTTCGTTAATGACGTCACTGGTGCCATTCTTGTGTAGCATTGTAAAATATATCTGATTTTGAGTTGAAAGCTAATTAAAGACTTATTCAATTTTTATGATTAAAACCATTAGGGTTGATGACCTTAACCTCGATGTATCAAAACGTTAAATTACCGATAGACTGTATTACAGATAGACTGTAATACAGTCTATCGGTAATTTAACGTTTTGATACATCGAGGTTAAGGTCATCAACCCTAATGGTTTTAATCATAAGAATAATGTTCCTCGCAGCAGCTCTAACCAATTTACGCTTATTCAATTTTTTTTAAGTTCAAATTTTCTTGTTAATCATTATTAAATGGTTCGTATCACTGTATATCATAGTTGACACTTCAGAAACTTATGACGTAATAATATTGTATCCAATATGCATTTCCCTCGCCTTTTGCTATTGTGGCGCAGTGCCGAGTGCTTTGCGAATACTGGCTTGCCTGGGGTTAAAATAATTCCGCCCTTATTTCATTCGAGTTGGTATAGTTTGCATGTTGTTGTTATTCATGACTTATACTGATAGTCAGCCATGCATCACGGATGCTTCACGGATTGCTTCACGGATTAGTTTGATCGGAAACGTCACAGAGCCTCCAAAAATGCCGCACTCGATGTAAACAATGGTAGGGAAGGACGAACTTGTCAATGACTTTCATGAAGTACCCAAGGTACTTGTTTTGTATTTTTTTCCAAACATACAAATTTGAATTTGGGAATAATTTTATTTAATTCTTAAATTTAAATAAAATAATGTTAAAACCATAACGGTAGCCTAAGAAATTGTTGCTAACAAAATCAAAAGGTCATTATTTCCCTTTAATATAAAAGTGGTGGACAGTAGTGCCGATCAAGTACTCGTTATCTGATACTAGTCTCGAAAAACGCCCAAGTTTTAACGCTGATAATTGCTGAAATAATGGACTAAATGAGCATTGAGGTCCCTGTTATATGTCTTAAACGTGTTTAAAGCTCATACAACTGCAAAAGAGTGCATTTACTTGCAGGACGGAAACCCGTATAATCCCTTTAAAGGACACCTTGGAAATTTTTACCCAACACGATTTGATTATATTTTTTAATACAATTTCTTTTTATATTGTCAAAAACGGCCTTATATCGCGCCGATTCAGGACAGAAGACCGCATTTCTTTATATTGTTTATCAAAACTATATGCATACTCTCTGAGTAAGAGTCCTGACGTCACGCGAATGTAAAAAATGGTTCAGCCAATCAGATTCGAAAGTAGTCGCGTAAAGATAGACTCGCATTGGAGATGTGCCAACCTGCGGCCGGCGGTTCGCTTGCTAGCACCAGCTGCAAGCTGATTGGCTGATGGTATAGCCTCTGCCCGGGCTAGAACCAGTACAACATTCTTTCGCCAGCACCGCATTCCTTCGCCAAAAACTCAAATATATTCGGCTGTAGTCTTTTCAGTCAAGAACACTTGCAGATAGGGATTTCCCAACACGGGCTACAAAACTGCTATCTCAGTTTAAAACTAATGTTGAAGGTGAACTATTTCCTTTAACGCCTGATTCCTACGGCGTACAGGGTGAAAATTACATTGCACAAGACACCGGCCGCATCCGCGGCTCGGATCACATCCCGTTTCTCCGCGCGGAGGCGCCCCGAGCCAAATAGCGCAGTCGGTAGTGTATCCAACTTTTTATCTGGGTGACGTTGCTTGATGCGGAGTTCGAATCTTTTCCAAGGAAATATTTTTCAAAAAATATTTCGCGATTTATTATTGCGTGTTGCACGATTATTTTGGTATGCCACGGTTGCCCTGACCATTCTCGGAATGCAAATTGTACTCTTCCCGTGGGCCGGAGCTGTGTGCGCCCGGACCCCTCCTGCGTGGCTCGGACCTACGTGGGCCTGGACCCCCTGCTTGGGCCCAGACTCTCTCTGCGTGGGTCTGGTCCTCCTGCGTGGGCCCGAACCCCTTTTGCGTGGGCCCGGACCTCCTACTTGGGCCCGGACCCCTCCTGTGTGGGCCCGGACCTGTGTGGGCAAGAAACCCTCTTGCGTGGGACGGGACCTGCGTGGGTCCGAAACAATCTTGCGTGGGCTCGGACCTGCGTGGGCCGGACTCCTGCGTGAAACCGGATCTGCCTGGGCCCGGACCCCTCCTGCGTGGTCCCGAAACTCTCTTGCGAGGGCCCGGACCTGCGTCAGCCCGGGCCTCCTACTTGGGCCTGGACCCCCCCCCCCCCCCTGCGTGGGGCCTGGACCCCTCCTGCGTGGGCCCGAAACCCTCCTGCCCGGCCCTCCTACTTGGGCCCGGATCCTCCTGTCTGGGCCTGGACCTGCGTGGGCCCGAAACCCTCTCGCGTGGGCCCGCACCTGCGTGGACCGGACCCCTCTTGCGTGAAGCCGGACCTGCCCGGGCCTCTTGCGTGGGCCCTGATCCCTCCTGCGTGGGCCAGAAACCCTCCTGCGTGGGACTGGACCTGCGTGGGCTCGAACCCCTCCTGCGTGGACCCGGACCTGCGTGGGCCCGAAACCCTCTTGCGTGGTCCCTGACCTCCTACTTGGGCCCGGATCCCTCCTGTTTGGGCATGAGGGGTATAAATCCCCGAGTTTGACATTGTTCAGAGTGCTTTAATGTTTATCAAACGGTACCTAGGTAACCGCGTTAGTTCGGATGCCTACTAGAAGGCTCTTTCAGCACCGAGGCACCTTCTTTTAGGCCCCCTCCGGGGGCCCAGGCGGGTCGGCCCAAAAGGGCCCTTTGAGGGCATGGGGGATCCTAGGATCCCTAGGATCCCCCCTTGGCTACGCCCCTGATTCCAGTATTATTTTGTAAAAACCAAGACAAAAATGTTAGTTAGGAAAATTAGTTAGGTTAGGAAAACAAATATAACCAAATATAACTGAACCCAACCTAACCAACCATGACATACATAACCAAACTGAATATGTGTTTGCCACTTATATGCCAGTTTCAAGTCTCAGCCTACTGCAAGTTTCCATGCTTCAACTTTCAAGCATGCTTATTACTTTCAGACACAGCTTGGGCTTATAATTCTTAAATTAAATATGCATTTTTCTTTGGAATATCTTTCTTTAAATACATTAAATATTTCAAGACAAACAATATCTGTGTGACTTTAAACAAGATTATCGGACTAATAAACTAAAAAACA
>JAXIVJ010000600.1:55000-100492 GCA_036785665.1 Chirona hameri
TTTCAAATTTTATTGAAGTTTCACGATCTCGGGGCGGCACATTTTTGCTGCCCGAGATCGTGAAACTTCAATAAAATGTAAAAGACACAATGGATTTCCGTAATGCTCACGTTGTCAATACAATGAAGGGTACTGAATTTGATGACGTCATTGGCACAATGTGTCGACGCACCAATCAATCGTGGTTGACGTTAAAGTCGTGAAGGTTGTTTTCGTCATTCCCGTACCCATTTTTGGAACGAGCGTGCCCATTTTTGGAACGAGCTTGACCATTTTTGGAACGAGCGTTACGGAGCATACCCATTTTTTGGTACGGTGTTCCAAAAATGGAAAAGTTCCAAAAATGGGTCCAGATTACCATAGTTCACCCGACTGAATTACTGAACTAATACCGGTAACGGCGGGCTGGCGTCACCGTCGCGGCCGGGCAATAAAATCAAGGTTCAAGGTTACTATCACCGTTGTTGGTCTGGAGTCATAGGGAAGCTTTATCACGTCACCAGATCTGGCTACGAGCAAATCTTAGGCCGCCCCGATTTAACAGCTATGAGCGGTAGACCGAACCGATCGGAATGAATGAAACTAACCTAATCTAACCTACCGCCATTATCTAACCTACCGCTAACCCCGCCATTAGGTCTGATCGGGTCGGCCTACAGCTCATAGCCATTAAGTCCAATCGGGTCGGCCTACAGCTCGTAGCCATTAAGTACAATCGGGTCGGCTTACAGCTCATAGCCATTAAGTCTGATCGGGTCGGCCTACAGCTCGTAGCCATTAAGTCAGATCGGGACGAAACCTACTGCTCATAGCCATTAAGTCTGATCGGGACGAAACCTACCGCTCGTAGCCAGTAAGTCCGATCGTGTCGGCCAAGATTCGCTCGTAGCTATAATCTGGTGACGCCATAAAGCTTCTCCATAACTCGAGACCAACAACAGTGATAGTAACCTCGAACCTTTATTGTATTGCCCGGCCGCGACAGTGACGCCAGCCCCACCGTTACCCTAATACCAAGGCTGTATAAACCAGGTAGAACACTCCGGCCGAAAAAGTGGTGACAAACACTAATTTAGTAGCCGCGACCCCGGAGTAGCTGTGACGTAGAAGGCGGGGGACGCGGCCGGCCGGCCGCCGTACACAACATTAGTGCGCGCGTGCCTGAAGCTTAGATCGCGCTTAGTTTCTTGGTTTACCGGTCGATTGCAAAACTTAGAGTATGTAATCTGTCACAAATCAACCGCTCTGCCGGATGCCGCTGAAACAAATGCAATACATTCCAATTTCGATGTTATATGTGACATGTGCGCAAAGTTCAACGATTAGTTGCGGCCGACGTCCGACCGACCGCCGCTCGAAAGTCGAAACAATGATAAGTGTATTTTGATGCCATTACCCGGGGTAGAACAAGTGAATGTATCGCAATGAATTGCCTAGGGAGACATAAAGCCGCATCAAATATATTGTATTTGTTTGGCATTGTTATTTCTTATCGTGACATAGTGCATGCGCGGATCCAATATTTCGTTAAGGGGGGGGGGGACGAATCCAAGATTTCGGACACATACAAAAAGTTGCGCTCTACGCGTGCTTGGCGGGCGCGACATGGGCGCGACCGGGCTCGGGGGAGGGGGGGGGATTGGGGCTCCCTAGCGCCCCTAGACTTTTATTACAGCTGAATCTTTGGGAAATTTATGAAATGGTATAAGATCTGAATCGTGATCTTGATCAACTTTTTTGGCATGTCAGTCGTTGCTGCACCCCCGACGGCGCAAAAAGGCTATGTCCTGTAACTCATAAGTCTCATTATTATCATTGACTTTATAGTCATTACTAGACACTTGGCAATTTGTGTTCATTAGTGCAAGCCACAGGCCCACAGCACAGGACCAGTAGCATTAGGTACTACTCAGTGGCGGCAGATAAGGGGTGGGAGGGGGGGGGGGGGGGAGCAGAGGGAGCAGCTGCCCGCCCACTCAAGAAGTTGGAGGGGGAGGGGAAACATGAGTTTGCCTCCCCCCATAAATTTGTAAGAGGGGCCCTCCAAGAAGATGGTTCAATTTTTATTTTGATCGAAACAATAGTGGATTGGCCACATTTAATTGGCCTTTTCCTTGGAGTACAAAACAAATCATGCTTTCCAGTCACAGTTCCGGAGTAAAACAAATTTTGGTATACAAAACACCAACAAACGGGGACTTTTCCACACACGCCCGTACATTGTACGGGCGCGTGTGCCGCACACACGCGCGTACAATGTACGGGCGTGTGTGGAAAAGTCCCCGTTTGTTGGTGTTTTGTATACCAAGAAATTTTGTACTCCGGAACTGTGACTGGAAAGCATGATTTGTTTTGTACTCCAAGGAAAAGGCCAATTAAATGTGGCCAATCCACTCACCACTATATTGTTTACAGGTTTGACTGAGAAGTGTGAAGTGGACAACTCAACCTTTATCAGATTACCAGACCACCAGAGCAGCCTTCAAACTGCACCAGAGTCCAGACCAAGACCAAGACAGGCAGATTCATAAGTGAAGACATGCTATCCTCATTCCTCATTACAAAAGGAGGATGTGATGTGCATGTGAATGTTGCCTAGTTCATCTGACCTTGAGCTAATAAAATGTGGATGAATGTGGAAAGGATGTTTTATGATAACAAGAACACACCGACCATGATTCCCACTGGAAATCGCGAATTACCTAAGCACCTGCAGACACCCGTCACACAATAGATTGCACTAGTCCCAGCAGGGCCGTATAATAAGGCCGGTCACTTATAGCACACAAAGCTCAAATTGAAATGGTAATACCACATTTGTTGCCTATGCTTTCAAAGAGGCAAACACCACTATATGCGCCAAAAATGTCGACCATTAGTTCTTGCGCAGCGAATAGAATGGTAGAATCTAGTACGATAGATCCCTGGCTTCGAAACGAAGTTCTACCGTAACCTTGATTCTACCATTGTGCGCCAGCGCCAGCGACAACTAGAGGTTTCGGTCTAGGTGTCAAACTCATGATTTCTTGGTAGTCAAGGCTCCCTCAAACTCCATATCAATATACTGGGGATTCTCCGGGCCGGGACTACCAAGAAACCAACGATGGTTCAAAGTTAAATAAAACGTTATGAAGTCGTTAAAAACACATTTGATATGCACATCGTTAGACAGATAATCACGAGATCAAATATATACCCATCTTCCTTGAGCAATGCAAACAAAAATGTGACATTCATTTGATATAACTGGGCAGTTCCTGGGGATTTCTGGGCGGCTCCTGGAGCCGCCATGAAGTCCCAGGTTTCCAGAGCCTTTTCCCCTAGTGTGAGTGGCGTGTTTGGGTAGGTGTTGGGATTTTAGGGTGATGGAATCTTGCGAATTTATCCGACCAATCAGCACCCTTCAACTAACAGCTGGCCACAGTTTGCAACAGCATGTGTCCGGTTCGGATGAGCAGCGACAGATCCGTCGTTAAATATTTACATTATTATACCATAATAGTTTGTTTGCAACAACAATTAGTATCATAATTGAAATCAGCACATCTTAAAGCTGCAGGGAAACCATTACTGATAGCTGTATGTAGCTGCTGTTGGACCACCATAGATTGTTAATTCATGTAAGACATATTTTGTCCAACATTTATCTCTGTGCTGGCTGCAGACTGGTTATTGATTTGACACTGATTGAATCGATTGGAATTGCTCAATCAAAATTCCTTTAATATAAAAATAATTGATTCACCACCAGATCTTTTGATTCATGAATCGTGATTGAATCAAACTCGCATCAAATCAAGGCTGATTGAATCAAAAGATTTAACGATGCTTAATTATTCAAGTACACTGATAAATTGTGCAAATACATGCAGTCCCAGTTGCTACATTCATTTATACTGAAATAGTATTACTGTAACAATGTTTTAATGATCATATATATGTATGTTTCCATTTTTATTGATTTGACATAAAAATTAACCACATATATTTATATGTTGAATATGAGGACTACGGGGATCATGAGGACTGGTGTAGTCAAGAGAGACTACATCATCAATGCAGACCATACTGAACTGTAGTAACATGAATCATGGGCAATCACATCATACTGACCATCGCAGCATAGACTCATACTGAGGCGATAGTGTCCTGTTCCATTTCCATTCACCTGTGCTAGACCATTGTGGCAGGTCTGCGCAAGGGCATTGATTGAATGGGTTTGAAACAATGTACACATGTGTTACCGACTTCATTCGCACAACACTCGCTAACGGTTTGCATTAAATGATTGCTGCTTTGTTGATTGTGTGTTTGTTCTGCTGCTTCATCTTTGCAAAGTGAGTTGTAATGTGCCAAATATATTTTTTTTGAAATTTGTCTTACATTGTGTCACTTGTGTGCATGCCTTGGAAATATAAGTTTCAATCAATAAAAAAATAATCAAACGTGAATCAATTAAAATATTTGTTTTGATTCTTTGAATCAGAAAGAATCAATTTTCAAAATGTTCTCCATGAATCAAACAGTGATTGAATCATTCAGATTCCAAAATGAATCATGATTGGATTGTTCCAAAAATGATTGGGATGACATGATTGGGATGATGAATCTGCACCAGATCTGAGTTAATTTTGTTAGAAGCATGGAACATAACCCCTACTTACTTAAACCAGTGTTTTTGTTGATATCATATTTATTAATGCATTGTAAACAGTTGTTTTCTCCCCTGTGAATCAAATGTCATTTATTCATCTCTTATTGGATAACAAAACCATATTTGTACACTGTAATTGTGTCAGATTTGCTAAATGAACAGCACTTATTGGTCACATTGTAGGTACCTAATCTTTATGTTAAACAACGTAGTCCGATTTTAGGCCTCTAGGCTCTACATGCATCTGATAATTGTTTTCTTCTGCACATTATGTACTCCTTAAGCAATTTTTGTTTGTACTCCGCTATCAAGACAAACAAGTAAAAATCCAGCCCTGCCATACATTGCCAGCGAACCAATATGGCAAACCTGTTGAAATGTCAACAAATGATTCTCCTCCGGTTTCACATCACAACCTGACCAATCACTGTCAAGCTTGCTCAAGACTAATTGGTCAATACTAGGCTACTAGCTGATAGCCAAATATAGCTTATGAGCAGATCCGATAAACACAGCCAAGATGCTGGAAGCTGCTCGCGGTTGTCACACTCTTTACCAATGTTGAAGGAGTGGAGTACACCCCCTGCCTAATACCTAGGTACCTACCTTAGCCAAAGATTACCAATTGCATTAGTTGTGTGAATGAGTTAGTGTGGATAAACACATCCTAGCTAATGGCTCAGCCAGGTTTGACAACTGAGAAGTGGGGGATATTTGTGATATTTTGTTACAATGTGTGACATGCTTTTAACTAGCCTCCTTAATATTCTTAAATGACTCATTCACTGTGCACATTTGGACAACTTTAACCAACTATGTAAATGCTAGGAACTTCCTAGGAGTGATTTCCGGCCCACTACTCTGCTTGCCATCTCACCCAAAATTCAGAATATCATACATTCATTGACCATCAACATGCATATCATATGTTCCCATGAATCAAATCTATGAGTGTTAGGCAAAAGCGACGCAGAGAAAAAACGCACATTACCTGGTTCAACACGTATTTCCAGACGTTTGACAGCTGCCCGAGTCGCTCTCCGATGTTTTTAAAATAATATTAAACACATTCAAAATCTTCTCAAGTTACAACTTGACAATATAAGCCATAAGGAAAATCCACTGAGACAGCTGCGACCACTGACATCCATATCAAGGCAAGGTAATAGACACGGTACTTAGAATACTAGGTAGCGCCGAGTGCCGGCCTTCAACACAGGCCTATGTGTATCACTTTTTTCAGCTGGTATTTGCAAGCTAAAAAAATAAGTAAATTATGGATATCAAAACAACTTAAGTGTTACATTCATATTATAAAATAATATACACAAAATAAAGTGATTGGAATTTGAATTCTTATTTTTTTTTTTAAATGCAGCGTGGTGGCTCTTTCAAATGACTGCAATGTGAAAATTAACAAAGTTTTGGGCAGAAATTTGAATGTATATATGCAATGGTAAATGAAGAATAAATCTAAAAACGTTAATTATTTGCTAAAATAACAAGTAAAAAGACAAAATCGATTTCCCAAGAGGCAACACAAACCTAAAGAAAAACTTATTGTGATTAAAGCATTGTTTGTTCAAAAACGAAGAGGTGTCGTGGCTGGAAAAAACACATCTGACTTAGAATTTAACTGGCTTTTAAGTGATATATACATTATTCGAAAAATTACTAAGCAGTTTTATATATTGGCTTGCAAAGCCAAGGGTGCTATGTGTAAGTATCTGGGTTGCAGAGCTTTTGGTAAAACCAGGGAGTGTCGTGGCTGGAAAAAAAATAGTAAAAGTGTAAAATTTCATAAGCTTTAATATGTAGTGCAAAAATTTGAAAACTTTAGTAAGCGTTTTTCTCAAATTAACTTAAAAGATAGACGATTTTTCAGTTTGCCGTATTGAGACCTACGGCGATGTTTCTGAGCAGTGCACACAGCGTGATCTGGACCATTGACCAATCAGCGCCGGGTTGTCATTGCTGATTGGTTGACAGTGCTGATAACACTGCACGCGTATCGTAGAGATCATTGCCAGTGGTCACACCTGAGTTATTTTTTGCCATGTTTGTTTTTTGACCGAGTAGGTAGGAGATGTGAGGCTCAGATGTGAGAGGGTACTGTGATTTAATATGCGTTTACGAAACATTGTCGTGGCTTGAAAATGTTACAATGAAATACAAATTTAACGGGCTTTTAAATGATGCATGATTTATTCGACAACTTTTGAGGTACCATCTTTTATGTGGCTTCAAAGTCCGTGTTGTGATTGTCAATTTTGAGTCCACAATTCACTGAATGCTCAGTTAAAGTTTGTTAATAGGTATTGTCAGATTGAGAAATAATAGACTATAGGTATGGAAAACAACCATTACTGTCATATTTTACATACTTTGGAGTTTGGCACCATATGAAACTGCCAGTGGCAGGGCAAGAAGTTTGCAAACATGCAAACAGAGCATGCCACCTGCTCTTCAGACCGCTTCCCCTGACTGGCTAAGTCAGGTTGGGTTTCTGCAAATTGCCATAGCCATGGGAGGAGAAGGAACCCTCCTGTAAATGGGTGCAAACAGTAGCATACTAAATATTAGGTTGTGCAGGTCATGACCTGGTCCTCTGGACCTGTGGCGCCCATGGCCATGCCTGATGCCAGTATGCAAAACGTGGCAAGTTTCAACGAGTTCTCGTCGGGGCAGGGTTGGCACCAGCACATCAAAATTGGGGCAGGTTTGGAAATTTGGGGGCAGCTTTTAAATTTAGGGGCAGAATTGTAAATTTAGGGGCAGCTTTGGGAATTTTGGACAGGTTTTGACTTTTGGGGGCAGAAGTAACAATTTACTGGTCCACACTAGATAAAACAAGATTGTGATTATGACCGACTGTACCCCCAGTCAAAATTTCCTCGTCTGGAAAAAAAGGAAAAAATCCTGCCCCAAATGGGGCAGCTTGCTGTCCCATTAGGGGCAGGATTTGGGTTGCCCCAAATATCTTGTTGATGTTCCTGCCACATTTTGCATACTGGTGGCCATGCAATGTTGGTGCCCCTCTGACCAATGACGGTGCCACAGCGCCACTCTGTGTTAGTAAATTTTGCAGGCCACCAATATTGGTGGTGTCTGTCGATTAGGTGGGGCCCCTCAAGGCATTAGGCAATGACCTGGTCCTTTGTGAATTTATGTGTACACCACTGGGTGCAAATGTCCTGTTGGGGGTGAAAGAGAATACAAAAAAAGGAGTCATCTAAAAAATTGGATTGGATTTGGATTAAAAAAAACTCAGTGAACCTTCTTAAAGGAAATAGTTCACCTTCAACATTAGTTTTAAACTGAGATAGCAGTTGTGTAGTCTGTGTTGGGAAGCCCC
Source organism: Chirona hameri (assembly GCA_036785665.1). Classification (NCBI taxonomy): domain Eukaryota; kingdom Metazoa; phylum Arthropoda; class Thecostraca; order Balanomorpha; family Balanidae; genus Chirona; species Chirona hameri. The sequence goes on from JAXIVJ010000600.1 coordinate 63,010, forward strand.
TATCTGTAAGTTTTCTTGACTGAAAAGACTCCAGCCAAATATATTTTAGTTTTTGGTGAAGGTATGCGGTGCTGGCGAAAGAATGTTGTACTAGTTTTAGCCCGGGCAGAGGCTATACCATCAGTCAATTAGCTTGCAGCTGGTGCTAGTAAGCGAATCGCCGGTTGGCACATCTCCAATGCGAGTCTATCTTTACGCGACTACTTTCAAATCTGATTGGCTGAACCATTTTTTACATTTGCATGATGTCAGGACTCTGACTCAGAGAGTATGCATATAGTTTTGATAAACAATGCAAATTTACAGCCCTCTGTCCTGAATCGGCACGATATAAGACCATTTTTGACAATATCAAAAGAAATTGTATTAAACAATGTAATCAAATCGTGTTGGGTAAAATTTTCCAAGGTGAACAAGGTTTTCCAAGTATTCCCTTAAAGGAAATAGTTCACCTTCGGAATTTTTTTCAGAACACGATTTTATTGTATTTTTGAATACAGTTTCTTTTTTTCTTTTTAAAAATGGTCCTACATCGCACCAATTCAGAACAGAAGGTTGTAAATTATTGATTTTATGGTGTGCGTTATTGGTCTGCGCATGCTCCATGGCAGTGCTGGCACTTTCAGACGGTACGGTACATTATATATGCGCCATATTCCTTCGCCAAAAAGTAAAATATCTTCGGCTGGAGAGTCTTTTCAGCCAAGAAAAGTTCCAGATAAGGATTTCTCAACACGGGCTACAAAACTGCTATTTCAGTTCAAAACCCATGTTGAAGGTGAACTATTTCCTTTAAGCTGTTCTTGTACACCCTGTGTGATTTTTTTAAAATATTTTTGGGTTGCCCACAGGTGGCTCCAGGAACTGGTTTGGGGCATGTGTACACACATGTTTAGTAACTAAAAACGTTATTTTGCAGTTGACTGTCTTATATAATATCATCTACATCGATCACAATTGTATTTTGTGGCATAGGCAGTTCCAAGGATGGGACGCACCACGCAAGTGCATGGCCACTGTTATGGGCAGCTCAAGGGATGCAATTAGGGGGAGTTTGGACCCATGATGTGTAACTATATAGCAAAATAATTCAACTAGAAACTTGGTGACCTGTTTTAGCAATGCCTTGCACACATTTTTTTTTTTTGGGGGGGGGGGGTCCCAAGGGCGACTCCAGGGACGAATTTTGGGAGCATGTGTTTGACTCTGTTCACACAAATTGTGTTTAGTTCGCCATGAGCGTTATTTTGCAGTCAGTAATTTCATGCAATATCATCTGCATGGATCACAATTGTATTTTGGGGCATAGGCGGTCTCAGGGATCAAATTAGGGTGGAATTGTAGACCCATGGTGTGACACTACATAGCCAAATATATAAATAAGCAAAGATTAAGATAACAAAAGACAAGGCTCAATTCCCATTCCCTTCCCCTCCTGAGCACGCAACTACACAAAGCAAAACTGCCATAATTTACTTTCTCATGCATACACATTTAGTTATAAGCTTCTAAAACAGAAATCAATGTGAACAAAAAAAAAATAGTGACATCTTTAGATACCCCCCTTTGGAATTGCCTGAGAAAGCCATTGGGTTCATTTCCCCAAACTTTAAAAAGGAGTATATGTTACTGTTAGAGCATACAATTAGGTGGCAAAATCCAATAACATGAAAACATTGCCTTCAAACAATGTCCCAGGGCAAATAATCTAGAAATGCATGTTTTCCCCCATTCTTTTTTTTTTGCTACCTCATACCTGTATCCGTCCATGACAATTTTTTTTATATTTATGAATACAGGAATGTAGCTCATGCTCCAAGGAATGCAATGCCGCTTTCCCGGAGATAATCGGTCCAGCGGTTTCCGATATAGGAGGGGGAATCAATGCAATGCCGCCCTCCCCCCCCCCCCCCCCGACGGATTCGTTTTTGTTTTGGCCGACAGTAATAGGGTTAATAATGCCACATGCCATTGCATGTTCTTTCTTTTCACAGATACGTTGGATCCGGTCGTTTGTCAATATTGTGTTGTGTTTGATGGTTACAATGAAGTACCTCAAGCACTGTGCCTGCCCCAGGCATGAGGATGGAAGTGCAGTTTTCACTGCAAGCGCAGAAAGAACAAACTTCGTGTCTCTGAAAAGTAATACGGTGCCAAAGTGGATCGTGCAGGCATTGCATATTCCGAGAAGAAAATCAGTGGGTTTCATCTGCCGAGCGTGCATTGAGCACGCCAAATCTCAGCACAAGGTAATATATGTGAGAAACAGTGAAATTGCAGTAAAAATGAAATCGCTGCCAGTGTGCACCATACTGGTGCTGTTAATATGCTGTCATACATACATTTAGGTGACATAATGTGCTACCAAATGTTCATGGGCAGGTCCAGGGGGAAGGCAGGAACTACCACCCGTTCTGGATCCTCCAATGCAAATGCAGCACAGCATAGTGAGCATTATGCAGTGTGATTGCCAAAAGAGTTGCCTGTGAAATGCATATGTCCCTTGCCGCTCCACCCCCCCCCCCCAAAAAGAAAAACTTGTGTTGGGTGGTTGTCCCTTTGCTTTCTGCAAATATTCTTACAATATTAACTTGCATTCTCTTTTCTCCACTGCAGGTCAACCTGGAGCCAAGCTCTGTCCCAACACCTCAGACATCGGCTGTGACGTCCAGGGTCCATGTCATCATCAATCGGTAAGGGATACTAAATATTTTACCTTAATTTACCCACCATACATTACCTTCCCTATCTTCGAGGTGTGCAAACAGTCATGAGCCACTTTGTTTCATGTAATGTCTGAATTAACTGTTGTTGTACAACTTCCAAAGCATTATATTAAAATGAAAGCAAGCATCAGTAACAACTAATTACTTCCTTCACATAAGGTCTGAAGCTGTCACTGGTTTTGACGATCAGGTCTTCCTACAACAGTCCCTCCACACCTGCATGATCTGCTTCAGTGACTGTGATGTGGTGCTTCATTGACTCAAAGTTGGGGTGGGAGGTATACTGTGCCCACTGCTGCAAACATGTCACAGAGTGTAGTCCAGCTGTTTTTTTAATTTGGACATACTTCATTATAAATGTGCTGTTACATAAGCAACAATACTGAATGGCTCATTGTGCAAGTCATGTATTGATCTGATATTAGCATGTAATGCCTGATGCCTTTCTTTGTGTGGTGCATTGATGGCTGTTTTTTGCAGGCATTATTGTACTTGATTTATTTGCTGTTAACCTGCCTTACAAATACTCACCATGTCACTACAGCCACATTTCCAAAGTTAAGCTTCCTTCATTGCTAAACCCTCCATCAGTATCATGTTTTCAGTAGCATGTATCGGGTATCATGTTTTCAGTGTGATGAAACTGTTGCTGAAACCCATCCTCTTCTTATCAGCCTTCCGGAGACCCCCATCCCGATCCTGGTGCATGACGCCAACCCGGACCTGGGGGCTGACCTGGCGCTTTCCGCCGACCTGTCTGTCTGTCTGTCTGTCTGTCTGTCTGTCTGTCTGTCTGTCTGTCTGTCTGTCTGTCTGTCTGTCTGTCTGTCTGTCTGTCTGTCTGTCTGTCTGTCTGTCTGTCTGTCTGTCTGTCTGTCTGTCTGTCTGTCTGTCTGTCTGTCTGTCTGTCTGTCTGTCTGTCTGTCTGTCTGTCTGTCTGTCTGTATGTCTGTCTGTCTGTCTGTATGTCTGTCTGTCTGTCTGTCTGTCTGTCTGTCTGTCTGTCTGTCTGTCTGTCTGTCTGTCTGTCTGTCTGTCTGTCTGTCTGTCTGTCTGTCTGTCTGTCTGTCTGTCTGTCTGTCTGTCTGTCTGTCTGTCTGTCTGTCTGTCTGTCTGTCTGTCTGTCTGTCTGTCTGTCTCTGTCTGTCTGTCTGTCTGTCTGTCTGTCTGTCTGTCTGTCTGTCTGTCTGTCTGTCTGTCTGTCTGTCTGTCTGTCTGTCTGTCTGTCTGTCTGTCTGTCTGTCTGTCTGTCTGTCTGTCTGTCTGTCTGTCTGTCTGTCTGTCTGTCTGTCTGTCTGTCTGTCTGTCTGTCTGGCTGTCTGGCTGTCTGGCTGTCTGGCTGTCTGGCTGGTCTGTCTGGTCTGTCTGGTCTGTCTGGTCTGTCTGGTCTGTCTGGTCTGTCTGGTCTGTCTGGTCTGTCTGGTCTGTCTGGTCTGTCTGGTCTGTCTGGTCTGTCTGGTCTGTCTGGTCTGTCTGGTCTGTCTGGTCTGTCTGGTCTGTCTGGTCTGTCTGGTCTGTCTGGTCTGTCTGGTCTGTCTGGTCTGTCTGGTCTGTCTGGTCTGTCTGGTCTGTCTGGTCTGTCTGGTCTGTCTGGTCTGTCTGGTCTGTCTGGTCTGTCTGGTCTGTCTGGTCTGTCTGGTCTGTCTGGTCTGTCTGGTCTGTCTGGTCTGTCTGGTCTGTCTGGTCTGTCTGGTCTGTCTGGTCTGTCTGGTCTGTCTGGTCTGTCTGGTCTGTCTGGTCTGTCTGGTCTGTCTGGTCTGTCTGGTCTGTCTGGTCTGTCTGGTCTGTCTGGTCTGTCTGGTCTGTCTGGTCTGTCTGGTCTGTCTGGTCTGTCTGGTCTGTCTGGTCTGTCTGGTCTGTCTGGTCTGTCTGGTCTGTCTGGTCTGTCTCTATCTATCTATTTATCTATCTATCTATCTATCTATCTATCTATCTATCTATCTATCAATCTATCTATCTATCTATCTATCTATCTATCTATCTATCTATCTATCTATCTATCTATCTATCTATCTATCTATCTATCTATCTATCTATCTATCTATCTATCTATCTATCTATCTATCTATCTATCTATCTATCTATCTATCTATCTATCTATCTATCTATCTATCTATCTATCTATCTATCTATCTATCTATCTATCTATCTATCTATCTATCTATCTATCTATCTATCTATCTATCTATCTATCTATCTATCTATCTATCTATCTATCTATCTATCTATCTATCTATCTATCTATCTATCTATCTATCTATCTATCTATCTATCTATCTATCTATCTATCTATCTATCTATCTATCTATCTATCTATCTATCTATCTATCTATCTATCTATCTATCTATCTATCTATCTATCTATCTATCTATCTATCTATCTATCTATCTATCTATCTATCTATCTATCTATCTATCTATCTATCTATCTATCTATCTATCTATCTATCTATCTATCTATCTATCTATCTATCTATCTATCTATCTATCTATCTATCTATCTATCTATATATAATGTGCTGTTTTTACAGATGCGCGGCATGTGTGGCACAAACACAAATCCGACGCCGGTAGAGTTCAAAACCCGCATCCGGCTGCTCCTGATGGGCACGTCTCCGGCGGTGGCAGCCGGCTCCAGAAGCCAGCCATCGGCGTCCGGCGCCTCTGTCGCCATGGAGGAGGAGAGCGTCTACCTGAGCGCCAACGTTCTTGGGGGTCTCGTGGACGAGGAGGCGGCGGCTGAAGCGGACGGTGACCTGCAGGACATCAGGCAGCTCCTTGAAGAAGCGCAGGTCCGCCAAGAGCCGCCAGCTGGTCGCCCTCTGATAGGAAGTCCGGAGTTCAGCCGCGAAGCCCTGTCGTACGTCGCTGGATACCTGGCCTACAAGTGTCGTTCATTCGACAGCAGCCTCGGCACTGTGTCCGGCCAGTGTCCTCCCGGCCAGGCTGGTTCCAGCTCTGGCTGGATCGAGCGGCTGAGCCGGGGAGGCTTGTCTGTGCCATCACTGCAGTGGCTGGAGCAGGTGGAGCAGTTCGAGGTCGTGTTTGGCGCCATGCACGGCGCTGACATCGATCGTGCTCCTGGCGTCGTCAGGCGGCTCAGGGAGCATCTCCTGCAGAAGTGTCAGGGTGTGGACGCTCGCGTCATCAAGAAGTACGCTGTGACACGGACGTACCTCCGCCTGAAGTGGCTCCAAGGTCGGCTGGCAGAGCAGCGCCTAGACCAGGCTCGCAATGCCAAGCGCATGCGAATGTATGCGCGGTCCGGTGTTTAGGCACCGAACTGCCCCGTTCGCCAGACTGACTGCCGAGCTGTCCTGCCAAGAGCCCGACCTGACCGGGCAACTGGTGCACACGGCGGTGGCACGGCGTGCTGCCGCTCTCCCACGCGGCGCCGTGGCAGCTCACGCAGCTGACGGCGCTGCTGGCCTGACCTAGCGTGGCTGTGCCGCAGCAGGACATCGTCACCGTGATGCTCGCCAAGCTGGCGCTGAAGAAGCGGCACCCGTTGACGGCGGCGCGCTCTGTCAAGACGCTGGCCGTCGTGTTCAATAAACAGCCCGATGCCGAGACCGACCATCTGCTCAAGAGGCTCACCAAGACGGGCGCACGGGAGCGCGGGGACGCCGAGGCGGAAGCGGCGGCTATGGTGGTGCTCTGGGACGCGCTGGCCAAGCGTCTGGTGCTGCGCGACCACGGCCAGGCGGCCTACTTCGTGCGCTGGCTGGTGGACTGGCTGGCAGATGAGACGGCCGGAGACGCTGCCGTCGCCGCCTTCGAGGACCTGCTGTCGGAGGTCGCGCTGCTGCGGCTCGAGAACCACTGCACCATGCGCCTGCTGCACCGGCAGTGGCTCTTAACCGTCAGCTAAGGCCAGCTGGCAGCCGGCTTCAGCGCCGAGGGGGCGCTGGCTTCCGCCCGGCGGCGCCACCTGCTCGCGCTGGGCGGCCAGCTGGCGGCGCTGCCGGCCAGCATGGTGTCGGCCCAGCTGGAGCGGTTGCTGCCGCCGCTGGCAGAGCTGGCTGATGAAGCGTCGCTGAGCGCGGCCGTGCTGCACGTGCTGGGCCGAGCTGCCGCTGACTCGTCGACCGCGCTCGAGCCGTTTGTGGAGACGCTTGCGCCTCGCCTGCCGCCTCGCCTCGCTCGCCTGCCGCCTCAGGTGCTCAGCGAGCTGACCCAGTGTGTAGAAATAAACGACTGGTGCGCCCCCAGGCGGTGGAGGCCAGGAACATGTTTTTTTGTTTGTTGGGCAGGTGGCCTGAAGTGATCGAGATCAGGGAATGGAGCTGTGATGGAGTCGTAACCGTTAAGTTACTCAGTGGGCGCATGCTGCATGTGCCATATTTGATCAGTTGTGACTTGTGATAGCTTGTTTTGAATGTTTGCTTGTAACGTTACTAATCGGGCTGCCAGCAGAGGCGTAAAGTTATGGTTCCATGTTTCTACCTCTTCTTGAAACGTCTCAGAAATATATGGCATAGCCAGAGAAACACTTGCAGAGGCAATGGACGGTAACCTTGAGTCTTGACGAGGATATAGTTATGTCGGACACTGCCTTCATCGGAGGCCTGTTCACGACTACCTGCGGCTCGGCGGTTTCCAGCAGGCTCGACCCCCGCCCATTTCATCATGTGGCGTCTCTTGAACACACGGACATTTCATCCTGCGGTTCTCCGTGCCAACCGCACCCCACCGGCTGCCGACGACTGCTGACCGCCGAACCGCAGCCAACCGCAGGGTCCGTGAACAGGATCCGAACTCCACTTCTCTGGTTCAGCTTTACTACATGTGTTACTACATATTGTCATCATAACGCCAGATTAAAAAAAAAACAGAACCTAAATGATCTGTGATTTTGAAATCTCGTTTTGGGTCCATTTAAATTAACTTCATTATCAATATTGACATACTTTATCCTCAAATTATTCGACAAATTAATTAAAAGCCAAAATTGTTTCGGCTATATTCGGGCACTGCCCTTTATCGACCGAATCCCGATCCCGAAATAACTTAATTATCACAACCTTGACGAATGCGAGATTCTCGAATCCCGACAAAGTATTGTCCGTCATAAATTGGATTTGAATGAGTGTCGCCTGTGATTGGTAAAATAGGTATAATGTTCATATTTAATGGTTCGTTCCGTAATACCCTCCTTCCCGTTCTCCCCTCCAGCCTCCCCCTCCCTCCCTCACGGGCAGAGCGCCGTGAGGTCAGAGACCGGTCCTCACAGTCAGACCGATCAGAGCGCGGCAGCACGTGCCGCCGCCCCGGCTGCTTTCGTAGAAACAGTAGACATAGACATATTAAGGCCATTCACGATAAGCTCATGGCTATTACGGCCCCTCGTCAGAGGCTAAAACGGCCAATACAGTAGTCAGAGGCTAATACAGTAGCTATACCGATGCGCTCTTGCTAACACATGATAGGAATATACGGCAACCGTTAAATTATCTGAATTCAATGCATTATTCATGGAAAGCAAACCACAGAAACTTTTGCGGGAAAGCAGCATCATTTTAAGCAGAAAATTGTATTGGTTGTATCGGCTAATGCGAGATTGAAGCATGTGCTTACATAAAATATTAATCTGGCGCAATCCTAATCATATATTTTTTTCTGGACGTGGCGATGGGTGGAAGGACTTCCAGTGCAGCAGTAAGTGTATTCAGATGGACTGAATCCAAATACAGGCTACGGTGACTGTGATACAGGCAGTATTTAAACGAATGCATTTAATCGAATTATAAGAGTGTAGCAGTCGCAAAGTTAGTCACATCATTACTATATTACTTACTATAACTATATACAATCACAAATATATATAATATATAATTATATATAATCAGCATTCAACAGTGATATTCAGGGCGTCGAATACTGCCACTCGGTGGTCTGTGTGACCACTAAACTTGCAGCTCTACTGCGACGACGAGCTAAAATCCGAGAAAAAGTTTAACCGTAGCCAGCTGAACGGGATTTTCGCGTGACGTCACAACTCGGCGCCCCGCTGGTAATAGATATCAGGGGACTACCCAGGGCCGTATAATAGGGTAGATTCATCACCAGCGCCTCGGCGGCGTTCGGCGCGGTCTATTGTGACCAGGGGGGTCCGCTCCGCCTATTTAACATGGGGAAAAAGGGCGACAAATATTAGCAACGTCCGCAGCTTGGTCTTGTTCACGCATCTGCTCATGAGCCAGGTTTTGCTGCCAACAGCTTTTTGGCCAATCAGCGTCTGACACTCTCCACGCTCATTGGTCGACGGCTGATGACGAGGATGAGGGTCAGAATAGCCGAACATCATTTGCTTACGTAACGTTAATTGCATGGCGCCGTGCGGAGGGCATGGGTGTCTAGGAGCTTTTCGAGGATTTTTCCTAGTTTGAGAAAACGTTGAGAGTTGTACAAATGTATATGTGAAAGGTCAATTAATTATGATGCGATGTAACGCGACGTATTTACTATTTAGAGACCGCACGGGGCGAGAGAGCTCCTGCCACGTACAGCGCCCTGGCGCGTGCGTTGCCAGGCAACTAGAGTTGCAGAATTCTGGTCCCAGCGTCCCAGCGCTGGGACCAGACCTGGTCACGGCCGTGACTGAAGCTGTGACTGGCAAGGCCAGCGCCATAGGGTTAGCATTGCAGCGCCGTGACTAAAGCTGTGACTTGCCAGCTCATGCCGTGGCCGTGACTGGGCTGTGACTTTGAAGTTACTTTGAATTGCTTGAATGCATTTGACAATCGACTTATCTAATCAGATTTTCATGAAACTCGTCAAAAAAGATGAGAATATCTATTTTTGTTTAAATTCACACTATTTGAGTGTTATCACTGTTTGAGTATTGTATGTGGTGGCTGTCCTGTCTGCCATCATGAGCCAAAGGACGGTTAACTTTGCCGGCCCAAAATGTAAATAGTTTGAGTCCGATGACAATTTTCTCAACGGCATAAGATACATCGTTCAATTTGTGATAGATTGTTATCTTAATTGTAACAATAGGTTGGCAAATGAAGAAATCAGGCGACACACACCGGAGGAACGTGCGCGTTGGCGTTTTACGTACGGCGGTCCGGCCGGAATCGCCGGTCAGTGAAATTTGCCGGCCCATAACTAAAAAGAAAATTGGGTTGCATTGCGATTTTCCCAAAGTCATCCAATACATCGCTTAATTTGTGGTATATAGACATCTTAAGTGTAACAATCGGCCGGTAAACGAAGGAACCAAGCGGGGAAAAAACGGGGGGAGTACGCGGCCGGCCGGAATCACCGGGCAGCAAACTGTTCCGGCCCATAACTTAAAATGTTTGGGTCGGATTGCAATTTTCGCAACGGCATCCAATACAACGCTTAATTTGTAGTAGATAGACATCTTAAGTTTAAAAATCAGCCGACAAACAAAGGAACCAAGCGACAAAAAAGCGGTAGGGGTCTACGCGTTAACCCTACGTACGCGACCGGCCGGCCGGCCGCGAGACCCTCATCCGCGTCACAGCAGCTGCGGGGTCGTTGCAACTAAATTACGAGTTGTCGCCACTTTTTCGGCCGGAGCGGTCTACCTGGTTTACATAGCCTTGAGTGTGACGTACATAAGGGCCGGCGGTCCGGGACCGGCGTGCGGGAGGGGGAAGACAGCCATGGGCGGGCAGCGATTGACAGGGGACGTCTTTCGGTATACCCGGCCGCGTAGTAGGGGTACGAATTACGATCAATCATTAACATGACATCAAGAAAATGAGAGTCAGGAAAGAAAATTGACGGTTTTGGCCAGTCAGTGGTTGACGGAAAACCCTTCCTTAAAGGGAATAGGTCACCTTGAAAGTTGTCTTGAAGTTCAACCATTAAGTGCATCTTGAGCTCAAAACTATGAATATGACTTTGGTTTTGACAACTGATGGATATATGTGGAGACAGAAGTAAGTTTCTCTTTCTATTTCACGAGAAATCGTACGATAGCAGCTGGCGTTCTGGCTCCGACCCGCTCCGCCTGACGCCAAGTACAGTCTCTGACAAGGGGCCGCCGCGCCGCCCGGGCGGCTGAGCGGATATTAACGAGGCGTCGTGACCAGATACTACGTGCCAGAGACTGTACCTGCCTCCGGCGGCGCGGCGGCGAGCGTTCATTCCCCGATCGTGGCCCGGAACAGCGGGATTGAAATCGGGCCCACTAGACCTGTGTCGAAATTACTTAACGTAGAGAGGTAATTATTTCACCACAAACCATTTTTAGATCTGCTCTACAAATCTGCTATCTCAGTCCAAAACCCCATGTTAAAGGTGAACTATTCCCTTTAACCTGCGCACTGCAGGGGGGTTGATTTCCGCCCCCCTCAGGTTTTTCAAAGATCGCGAAAAAAACGGCGGCGCGCAGCGCCGCCGGGTTTTTGCACACCTGTCAGGACATCAATTGCGCACACTTTGAAGGAAACAAATACCTCGGGTCATCTCAGGTCAGGTCACCAGACCAGGTCAAGTGACCCCACCTCCAAATTTTTTTGCAGTTGTGCCAACGCCAGAGTTTTCACCGATCAGTTTGAAACTTACAGGATGTCATGAGGGCATAAGTACTTACAATTCGTATATCTCGCAATTTTTATATCGGTGACCTTAGGTCAGGTCAATTTCGTAACCTCCCCATAATAAGTAAATGGGGAAATATACAAATGCTAAGGATATGCATGATGTTAGTCCAATTACTTCTGGATCATGTTATTATAGGATATTCTTGATGATCCAAGTGTAAGTTTTGTTCAGTGACCCCTATTGGGTCATTTGAGGTCATGCGAGGTCATTATCACTTTTTTTGTCAATAACTCCCGACGTAATAAAGATAGAGAAGTGAAACAGACATCAATGTGTTTGTCTCGTCGAGACACGTCTTCCCATATGCAACATGCCCTACTTGGGTCACCACTTGACCTTGACCTGAGGTCAATTTTTTAAGTTAACTTAACAAGGTGACCATGTACATCATTCACAGCACCTTGACAAGATAAACACAATGGCGTAAACAGTTTTCCGTTATCTTTATTACATAAAAAGTTAATAGTGAAAAAGATTTAGCAAAAAAAGTTTTTTATCTCTGGAGCCTCAAATATTGACCTGAGATCAAATTTGAGGACATCTTTGCGATTGAAAATTGCACTGGCTGGCGGTTGCTTTTTTCGGTTTGTTTCTATCTAGCATAGTTTCTGAGATATATGGGAATTTCTGGAGCGATGTCCTTAAAGGGAGTGTGCCTACTGTTTTGGAATGCCAAAAATATTTTTCATACGGTAAGTAGCTGTTTGTTTGATTATTGTATATGATGAAATTCACATCTGGAGCCCCTTTAGTTGAATTTTCGCTTATATTGTTTTTTGTTTATTTTTGTTTCGATATCTATAAAACGATCGCCACTATGGTGATGTTATGTAAAACGGCGCACATAAGACATTACAATTACGGTCACATCATGCAAGATAGAAAGACGAGTTTTGCACAGCACGTTCTTGCCACTGTGAACTTTATTATGTGCAAGTTTCGTAGCTCTAAATTGATATCTTAAAAAAAAATGGCCATCGGCCATCATCGAAAAACATGATGGCCGTCCAGTTTCTGTTCGGCTGCTGCTATCAGCGTGCACGAGCTGTTTTGTTGAATTGCTATTGGCCGGCGCTAACAATATGCTAGCAGTTTAATCGATAGTTGCAGTGCTTCTAGTAGCGGAAGCCCTCTGGAGTCTACCCGATAACTTTTTGCTCCCAAGCAAATTCCTGGAGTCTTTGAATATCTCAGCAACTAGGGTGAATCTGGAGAAATGAAGTATTGGTTCAATTCAGAAAATTGTGTTCTGTAGACCAGTGTCAATAACCCCAACTAAGCGATGTGAGTAGGCACACTTCCTTTAAACAGGAAAAAATGGAAAATTTGACCTTTGATGACCTCTCGTGACCTCAATTTTGACCTGACCTAAAACAATAGTGAAATACTTTCGATAGAACATGTATCAAGCTATCAAATGCCGTTTTCCGCTTCTCGCTACGTAGCGTATTTTTCGAGATCTCAGGGGGGGGGGGCGGAAATCAACCCCCCACCCCCTGCAGTTCGTGTTCGGCGCAAAGCCCCTGCAGTGCGCGGGTTTACCTTTAGCATATTGTTACAGTCTCAGATAACTGTATTGAAAAAGGTAACGACTTAGCTTAAAGGAATACGACACAAAGCCTCGCTCACTCAGAGCACTCCGAGACACGCCCGCCGCGCGCCACACAGCCCACGCGAGAGACCGACACCGGCGCCGCAAGCACCGGAGCGGAGTCGCGAGACAGATCAAAGCTCCGGTACGGAGCACGTAGGCGAAACAGACAATTTACATGGAGTCGCCCACAACATCCTCCCCACCAAAAAGAGCAGGCGACTGCCCTAAATCAACAGCCGCTGGAACAATGGCCAGGGCACTTCTGCTTTACGGCGAATACGGCTACAGTCGTGGCCTTCTGATCAGGAATACAGTAGGTCTCAACCCACTTTGTGAACAAGTCCGATATCACTAAAATGTACACGTTGCCAGCATCTGAACGGGGCAGTGGTCCAAGTATGTCTGCCGACCACTGAGCGAAAGGTTCTCCAAGAACGGGCACCTTACCTACTCCCTCCCGGTGAGAATAGTTAGGCCTTTTCACGCGCGCACATGCCAGACAGCTACGACAGTAATCACGCACCGACACTTTCAGGTTATGCCAATAATAACGACGCGTGATCTGGTGCATAGTGCGTTGAATACCAAAGTGCGCCGACATCGGGACATCATGAGCCAGCTGAATAATGCGCTGCTGCATGCTCTCCGGTACCAGCATCTGAGGCTCGCGATCCTGATACGTCTGTCGGTACACGAGACCATCTCTGACAAACAGATTGTCTTTATCACGCACATAGTACTCTCCGGCATCACCCAGTCTCAAGTCATTGGTCTCGCCTGTCTGTAGGCAGTGCACAACAGCAGACAGCACCGGATCTGCCTCTGTTGCTTGCTGCAGCTCCGTAGGCAGGCTGAAACCGCCAGGTGTCGTGTGCTCAGCGTCACCACCCGCGGAAGGCGCCTGCTGCCCTCCCGTCTCGAAGGCAGCTGCGACCGTCGCCGAGTTTTTCACCTCTACAGCTCGACTCGCCGCCGGTCCGCCACCTGCAGCTGACACACAAACCCGGACACCGGGCTCACGTTCACATTCCCGTCCGTGAACAAAATCCGTGGTATCACTTTCCAACAGTCCATGCACTGATGCACTGACGGTGTCATCACCGTGCGGCAGTCTCTGTTTTGGCACGCGGCCAACACTGACACTCGACAGTCCCTTTTTTATCACCGCGTCTGCCACATCAGACGCTCCAGGCACAGCAGCGTCACCGTCTCCGCAGTCTCTGGACAGCGCGTCAGAGTGCGGAATCGCGGCTCCCGGTCGGTGAATCACCGTGAAGTTTTACTGCGACAACGCCATCACCCACCGAGCCAGACGACCCGACGGATCCTTCAGGTTCCACAACCATTTGAGCGCCTGGTGATCCGTTACAACGGTGAACTCGGTCCCGAGAACGTACCACCGGAACCTGGTCACCGCCCTGATCACGGCGAGGAGCTCTTGCTCAGTCGTCGTGTATCGTGACTGACAGTCTGTCCACTTCCCGGACGCAAAAGCGACCGCATACTCGCCATCACCGTCACACTGACTCAGGGTCGCGCCCCAGCCGCGCGCACACGCATCTGTCGTGATGCGGAACGGCTGCTCCGGGTCGGGCGGCCGGACCACAGGGTAGGCGGCCACCGCCCTTCTAAGGTCCTGAAAACTGCTCTCCGCAGCCTCCGTCCACTCGAACGAGTCCCGGCGCGTCAGGTCCGTCAGACCCACTGCGCGCACGCTGAAGTTCGGGATCAGGTGCCGGAAATATCCCGCCATTCCGACGAAGCGCAGCACCTCCTTCAGGCTGCTCGGCCTCTTGTAGTTGATGATCGCAGCCACGTTATTGAACGCGGGGCGTATGCATCCCTCGGAGATGACGTGCGACAGGAACGTGACCTCCATTGACCTATATAAGACTAGACGGGCCACTGCCATTGGTCCCGTGGCCGGCCGGCCGTTCCCGTTCTGCGACACTAGCACCACCACGCGAGAGGGGCTTGTAGTTAACAGCATAATGTTAATCCTATGGCGGAAGGTCTATCTTTGAGAGCGCCTGGGTAAAAAACGGTAAATGTCAGCTACTTGAAACTTTCGAAGCTTACTTACTGCATTAATTATAAGTAGGCATGCCAAGACAAATCATGGCTGGAGGCAATGAAATCGATTTTACAGGCTGACTTGTGAAGGCCGATCTGCCGTTTTAAGGCCTGGGCCGCAGTGTGTACGTCATGGAACGCTGGGCTCATTCCGGCGATTAACGAGTTAGGAAACCAAGGCATGCTCTTGAAGCCGAGTGAACAGTTTAAGTAAATATTTAATATAATGATGGCCGTAACATAATGACTAATGAGAGTCTTGACTGACCCGCTTAAGTGCATAAAACAATGGGCTTGAAATTGCTCTCCGCAGTCCCATTACTGCAAGCTTCTATGCTTTTGGGGCAGAGTATTTGCTGGAAATTGCATTCAAATCTAGGCTCTCGCCTTCTCACACAATGAACAAGCCATAGCCTGTATTGGCTTCCGTTTTGTCCATTATGAATACAAAATAAATCCGTGTGGATGTACGTGGATTTGTTACGGTTCCACATAATTAACGACACCGTTGGTCTTTGGGCATTTTACGTCGCACATCCCAGCATAAACGGAAGATTGATACATACAAAAGTGTATATATACACAAGAGATACATTATACATACACACATCAAGACATATAATACATAATAATAAATACATAAATACAGACACAACGATATTGCACATGACACTGTCTGATCAGCAACACAAGCACGTTATATCACGATATAACAAATGATGCACTATGATAGCATCATAAGCACAATGGTAGCGATCATTTCGCCGTAACACGCAAACGAAACACGTGAACGCGATAGTGACGATCTGTTGTCACAATGGTACAACGCACGATGCCACGCCCACAATGCCCGCTGAACGGCACCCCGACACATAAGCACAACCTACTGGTGTGCGAAAAGCACCTGCTTTTGCAGACTGTGCCGAATGTGGGTACGCTGCAGGCCAGAGAGAGTGGCGTTTTTGCCATAGGCATAGAGACGGACACGCAGGTACAAAGGTCAAAGGCAGGTACAAAGTCAAAGGCATTAACAAAGGCATTAACAAAGGTCAGCACAATCAAAATTAGAAGGTGACAGCACGGAGTGCGAACATACCGGAGCGCCTGCTATTGGTATCGTATGTTACCTTGACGATTTGACGATAGAGCTGCTACTTGATCATATCAATAAATCATACAGGCATTGCTACTGATAGCATTAGCATTGCAATCAGATCCGTTCAACCATCTATCCATTTAACAAATTATACCCTTTCGTGTAAAATTATTGTTTTGTTTTAGCTGTTCAGCAATAGCATCACCTGGAATATAGCATCACACTTGAGATATCAGCATTCTAGCTGATACTTAACCCTATTAGTGGCAGGGGGGCAGATTCTGCCCACCCCTCAGGTTTTTCGCAGGTATTTCCCGAGCGGCTAAGAGCAGACCCATGAAATTTTGTGACTTTTCCTAGAATTGAATTCCGCATATGGAGTCAAAATTTTGAGTTCCTAACCTTAACAGAGGCGGTTCCAGGGCCCAGTTTTTGGAGGATTTTTTTCTGTGACATTTGGCGATAATACGGAGATGCGATCTTCACGGCTTCTTCCTAACTGCCTGAAGTATAAAGGAGTTACATAGGTTTACGGTGATTGAAACAAGTGCAAATTAGTTGATTTTAGTGAACTATAATACATATTGCACAGCAGAGGCGGTTTCAGGGGCTTGCAAAGGGGAGGTTTACAGAAAGTTATTTTCTATATATTTTGCCTCCCTTTTTCACTAACCTGGCACCGTCTATGGATGCAAATATGCTTTATAACTGTTGTGTCCGATGTCACAATAGCCCACCATTTCATTTATCGAAAACAGAGAGTAAAAAGACGGTTTTATAAGGTTTTTATTTTACCCCCAAATTTAGTGACCTGAAAACGCCTATCATTTTTGAATTTTCAAAAGTCACCGTCATATATCAATCCCCATTTCAATCTCTATCCATCCCCATTAGTTGCGTTGAAATCGGTTGATAAACATGACAGCTGTGTTGGATCACATATACCTCTAATATTTGTAGTTTTTGCCCCCCTGTTGCCCCCTATCATTTTTTTCTCTCATTTTTTTCATTTTTTAGAAATGTAGATCGTGTTAAGGGGCATCAAACGCCGTTTGATTTGTGAAAATCGGACGGGTAGATCTCGAGATCTCCGGGGGGGGGGGGGGCGGAATCCGCCCCCCCCCCCCGCCACTAATAGGGGTAGCCAGGAGCCTGCCACTAATAGGGTTAACATGTTCAACTTACGCCAAGTTGCTGGATGTTGTTGGTGCTTTGAAGCCCTTTCCGTAAGGGCTACTGCTGTTCAAGTAGTCAAATGTCTGATCTATGAGTAGAATGAAGCGGGCCGTCGCTCCAGCTCCGATGAAGTCAGCGTGACCCGATTCCTCAAGGTAAAGCAGAGCTTTGCCGACGGAGCTGCTGAAGAGCTGAGCTGCGAGCTTCACCTTCATTTTTTTTCTCTCGTACTGCACGTGTAAGCGAGAGAGTTTGTTGGCCGCCCGGATTCCCTCGTTCTGCTGTAGGTTGTACAGCGCCTGAGAGGACAATGCATAAAATGTTATCGATTTAATACATTTTTATAAAGGAACATGTTGCGGTGGGCCAAGGCAAAACTTGTATAGTATATCACAGCAAAAAATCAATTATTTTATTGGAAGAAACCATTCTAAATTTGAATCAAGGTGACCTGCAAACCTTCATACCAAGCATGCATACGTTTTCTGTATTGTAACGCTATTGTTAAACACATTTCCTTTCCCAAAACATCAGCATGTTCAATCCCATTTCCAGGTAGTATTTATCACCATCTCAATGACTCTCACCTGAATATATCTCCAGGATATTTCTTCGCCATCCAGATGCAGGGTCTTGTACTCGCCAAGCAGATTTCGTAGCAGTTTTAGCATATGGACCACATCCAGCAGAACATACACCTTCTCTTTTGTTGCCGGATGAAGGAAGTAATTCTCGCTGATGGGGAGTTGAGCATGCTTTGGCTGCAGATGTTCAACCCCTAGGTGGCTGAACATGCTCAGGTTGGCCGGCAGTCCATCAGCCACGAACGCCCGTACTTTCAGGCCTGCGTCGCTCAGAGCACAAAGCACGGTTTTGGCGAGCTCTGCCTGAGTTGTGCTGGACACGTGGTCTGTGAGAAAGTACGCCACAGGATGTCGCCAGGCACCTTTCAGGCCGACAGCCATGAACACCAATGCATTTGTGGCCAGTCTCGACTCTTCCACGTCACCCGCACCAAGATCAACGTGGCCGACAAACTTGTCCTTACTCTGAGAGTATACTTTGGCTTTGCGGATAGCCATCTCGTCAATCATCAGAGAGCAGTTTGGGTCAATTGTTTTGCTTGTGACCTGGGAGCAAAGCGTCTGCAGGACCTCATGCAGCACGCCTACTTCACAGCCGACGCTTCGCGTCCACTCCCGCAGCGACGTTGCACCTGGCAGAGATAAGTTTTTTGCCAGATACCGATACGCCCTCGGCGAGTAGTAGTGGAAAGTGAGACAAAGTTTTTTTTATCTCCTCGGAGTATCGTTGTCCTCCACGTTTCCGTCCCCCGTTCACCACTTCGTTTGAAAATAGTTCGGACACCATCGGATTTTCGAATCGTGAACGGATGGCCTCGAGAAGCTCACTCTCAATGATCTTACTTTCCTTCAAAGCATCCAGCGTGCTTTTGAGGCACTTGAGGCGCTTGTCGCGCCTCTTCAACTTTTGCTGGAGCTTCTTCTTTTCATAGCGCAGTTTGCGCACCCTCTCATTCACTTTCTTCAGTGGGCATGATACGCACCTCTCTGCTGCATTGACATTGTAACTGTGATCATGACTAACTGGAGTGACCAGCACAGGCTGGTGCTCAGGAGCGACCAGCACAGGCTGGTACTCTGGAGCGGCCAGCATAGGCTGGTGCCCAGGAGCGACCAGCACAGGCTGGTGCTCAGGAGCGACCAGCACAGGCTGGTGCTCAGGAGCGACCAGCACATGCTGGTACTCTGGAGCGACCAGCACAGGCTGCTGCTCACGAGTTGACTGGAGAGCCATCTCAGAACAATGTTGCTGCTCAGACAACAGGCGTCTAACACGTTTAGGTCTTGACGTAGGGCACACCGTCCCAGAACGCTTTTCAGGGCTCTTCTTTGGAGAGGATTGCACTTTCTTTGAAAATGCAAACCATGATGGGATGATTCCCTCACGAAGCTTGCGTCGGTCAGGGTGTGACACAAAGTCAGCCTCAGAGAAGTGATCACTGCATAAAACAGAACTTTGAGTAGGTTTCCAAGCCCTTTGCCGAGGTCCTATGCGCCTTGTTGCATTAACCCACTTCTTCGTCAGCTTCTCATCATGAGGGTATCTGAAATGAAAGCCAGAACAAATCTTAGAAATATATTCATATTCATTCACCATTTTCCACATCACAACCAAAAACTAATACCATCATTTCTCTTGTTACTTTTGGTGAAAGTGGAATACCTACTGAAATATCTGGAGAAATTATTTGGTTAAATCTTACTTATATACTATTTGGTTAAATATTACTTAAGGCATTTTTGTCACTGATACGTTTTATCATTTTCCAATACATTTTATACATAATTTTTGCCATTCACAATTTGCTTCAATGATAGTTAAAAATGTATCACCTGTACTTCATAAATCTTGCAATTAGATGGACATTTTGTGCTGATAAATAACCATTGCCCAGGAACGTAGGAACGTCACAAAAAGTGTGGGGGGGGGGGGGGCAGTGAAACTGTGATCTCGTTTTGAGAGTACCCAACCCCCCTATGGAAGATTTCTTTTCAGATTTGGGCTGATCTCGTCTTGGCGAACCTTTTGCCATCAAAAACTTTTCTCACCAAGCAAAAATAAAGATTTTAGCCCCCAAAAATGGCCGAAAAGTGAGGGGGCCATGCCCCCCCCCTGTTCCTACGCCTATGCCATTGCCCTTCATATATCTACCACTATATTTTGAACAACAAACTTCAGCATTTGTATCAGATCACACCAACAAACTTGTCTGCAATGAGCCAGCTTGAGACAAAGACACTTAGACACCCACTCAATTTTGAACCACTAGACACCAATGGAAATTCAATTACTTCCATAACAATATTAGATGATCAAAATAATTGCCAATATATACCAATCACCATTTCTAATATAAAATCACTTCAAAGGAAGGGAAATGCAACTTAGACAACCATACATTCACAGTAGTCAAAATGGTATATAATGTAAAATACAGCCTTGTATGAGAGCCTTATGATGTAATATGTTAATTTGTATTTCATCAAGAACAACTTGTATTTGACAACGCTAAATGGTTATCATCTAGGAAACCACAAACTCAGGTAATACACCACACATTTTGCTTGGGAACCCCTATCGACAATTATGGCGCACCACCCTATATAAATTTATAAGTCAATTTATGTATGTTCGAAGAATAATAAGGCTTACTTGTGAAAGCATAATTTGTCTCCATGTCTTGGTACATCTCCATGCCTCTTGTTGCAACCGAAAGCTGAACAACTCTTGGTCATTTTCGCCAATCACCGAACCACCAAACTCCGCCGAATAGGACTTTCAATGTTAAACGTTTGCCGCGGAAGGGTGGCGATCCCCTCTTACAGCACCGTCGGGGAACATTATGAAAAGTCCAGAAGTCTGTCTAGACTTGTTATAGGTCAATGGTGACCTCCGACTGCGCGAAACGGCACTTCCAGGGATTCAAGCGGATCCCGCTCCGCTCGAGCCGTTTGCAGACCTCTCTTAAGACCGCGATGTGCTGCTCCATAGTCTCGGTGAAGATTAGCACATCGTCAAGATAGACGACGACCGACTTGTGCAGCAGGTCCTTCAGCACAGTCGTCATCAATCGCTGATATGTCGCCGGACCATTGCACAAGCCGAACGCCAGAGTCTGGTAGCAGTACTGCCCCTGGTCCGTGATGAAGGCCGTCTTCTCCTGTGACGACTCTTCCAACTTCACCTGCCAGTACGCCGCCTTCTGGTCCAGCTGTGAGAAGACCCGGCATTTGGGACCGATCGACGCGAGCAGCGACTCGATCCTCGGCAGAGGGAACGAATCCTTCACCGTGCAGCGGTTTACTTCACGGAAGTCAGTGCAGAAGCGATAGCTGACCTTCCCGCTGCCTTCATCGCGTCCCTTCTTCACAAGTAGCACCGGACTGGCGTACGGACTCGAGCACTCGCGGATAACGCCCTTGGACAGCATGTCCGCGATCTGCTGATTCACCGTCTCTCGTAGGGCAGGAGGAACTGGGTACGGCTTCCTCTTCCGCGGCTCCTCCTTCAGCTCGATACGATGCTCGACTGCTGACACGCACCCGAGCTGTCCATCCATACTGAACACGTCAGACTGGTCCAGCACCACCTTCAACTTCTTTTGGTCATCAGACGACAGGTGTGACAGGTCAGGGTCACCACCTTTGACCTGATCGAGGAAAGGCATCACCTCCTCATCCAGCTTGCTCTCCCAGTCATCAGTCCCATTGACGACACACCGGCACACAGTAGCGGCACGCGTCTCGACCGGCTGTCCGAAACATGACAGCACACCATTACTGAAGTCAATCGAGACCTCGGCTGCTTTCAGAAAGTCTGTTCCCAGGAGAACATCATCTCCACAGTCCGTGACCAGCACCTCCATGCACACCTCACCTTCAGTTCCTGGAACCTGGAGGGTCACATCTGCAGCACCATACACGGTCAGACTCTCTCGTCCCGCGCCAACCACTGTTTTCCTGCTTCCACGGAGGTTCAGCTCACACATCTCGGCAGTCCCTCTCGACACCAGAGTCCGCTCACTGCCGCTGTCCACAACCGCACCTCTGACAGGTGTGCCACTGATGGTGACATCTAGGTGTACTGTGGAGCCCACCACAACTCGACGGTTCGCGGTCACGTGACCGGTGCCTGCGCTACTGGCACTGGCAGCGCCACTGGCACCACTGACACAATTCTTGGCAATATGCCCAAATCCACCGCACTTGTAGCATTTTATGCCCTTGCTACCACCTTGGCTTCTTTTGCCTCCTTTACACTGTTTGGCTATATGCCCAGGGAGACCACACGAATAGCACTTACGATTGGTGCTAGCCTTACCAGATTCCTGACAGCGCCTCACCGCCGTCTTCTGCCTCCCTTGAAGGAGCGTCATGTGAGTCACGAGCTGGTCCAGCGAGGACAGGTCCCCCTCCCCCAGCTTGTGTGACCAGTCATCGGGTGCCCCCTTGATCGCCTGCACGATCGTCATTCTGTCGAGCGACTCACTGGTCAGCTCAGGCATGACCTGCTTGAGTTGGCTCTTCAGTGCTTCCACGAACTCAGGCGGAGTCTCACCCGGTTGGAGACGGCGCTGATCGAGCCCCTGCAGAATCTGACCTTTCAGAACCTCTGGAGTCAGAAGCTGCAGCACTTTCTCTTCAGCAGCTGCTACTGTCGCTGCGAACTCGCCGACAGCCACCTCCTCTTCCACCCGGTCAGCCACCCAGGCGGCCCGCTTACACGAACCGATCGCGAAACAGAGCAGGTCTCGGGCCACCGCTCCTGACAGCCCCTTCAGGTTTCCATACCGACGAAACTGCTTGAAAAACGCACGGGGATCGACGTAATCAAACACGGGGAGCGGCAAACTCACCGCAGCGGCTGCCCCAGCCACCGCGCCACTCGTCCCCACAGTCTCGGTGTTCATCTCGGTGACTCCAGTCCAAAGATGGCCGACACACAGTCAGTCCCAGCGCGCTGTCTTCACAAACGAAGCGCGCACACCGCGTCGCGTTCACTCGGCTTACAGGGAACTAATCCCGCCGCTGATTGTTACAGTCTCAGATAACTGTATTGAAAAAGGTAACGACTTAGCTTAAAGGAATACGACACAAAGCCTCGCTCACTCAGAGCACTCCGAGACACGCCCGCCGCGCGCCACACAGCCCACGCGAGAGACCGACACCGGCGCCGCAAGCACCGGAGCGGAGTCGCGAGACAGATCAAAGCTCCGGTACGGAGCACGTAGGCGAAACAGACAATTTACATGGAGTCGCCCACAACAATATGTATTACTAGAGGCCGGCAATGCGATCGGGGCATTGCATTGGGGTCAAAATCGTACGATAATTCCGTAGTTTGGCCCAGCCGGACAGGCCACCGCTGACTGGCCGTTGCGGTGACCTCAGACTATGACGTCACCACAAGCCGCCACTGGGCGGCGTGCCAGCCGGCTCTCAGTGCTGTGCGGCGCAGTATCCTGCTGTGTGGCACAGTATCCACGGCCGGCCGGCACCAGCTGACGGCGGAGGCCCGCTCCTTCAAAATGGTAATTTGGTTTTACCCCCTGGGGGGTTTATTTCGCCCCCCTCAGGATCGGCGGCCATTAACCCGCGAGTTACTGGGGGGTATTTTTTGCCCCCCTCCCGTTATTTTGCAACAACTCTTAAACTAACACTGGTATCGTCACCAAACTTGCAGTACCTTCTCTCACATCAATTGTACACATGTTGGCAAACGAAAAAATATGAGGCTATGATAGGTCAACCGGGAATGACGTCAGAGTGACGTCATGTTCTTCGGTTTTTGTTGCAATAATGGTTTGCGGAAAACGCTGTCAAAGGTACGATATTTGAGATAAACTAAATTGTTTTAAATAAAATTACTGACAATAGACCGGGCTATCAAACTGCTATCTCGGATTTTTTTTAGTTTTTTTTTAAAATTCAAAATTTTGAGAAATCCATTTTTTTTTTAAACAAAATTTTCAAGACAAAATAAGAATTATCCAAAAACCGGAATATATGTGATCGAGACGTATGCGGTGAATATGTGTACCAAATTTAAAGTCGATATCTTTAAAAATGACCGAGTTATGACTTTTAAATGACACAAATCGATCACTTCTCACAGCATTACTATGCATAAAAAACGCATTTCCATTTTTGCTTTTTCTTCTATTTATATGGAAAAAACAATGTTCTAAGGTCATTTTTCGCGTTCTAGACGAAAAACAAACCAATAAACATGTGTTACAACGCCTAATGACCGTAATCTGCAGTTTGACCTCGTGACCTCGGATGACCTTGACCTGACCCAAGGTCATAGACAGCTTAGAAAGGTACTTAGAAGTGTCAGACACACGAATCATACCGATTTATCGACAGCTTATGCGTTTAATATCGCAATTTTGCGCGACAATTCCATCCATCGAGACCTTTTGACACGGTCAAACATGTTGTACTTGACCTGACCTGTAACGTCATCGGTGAGCCTGAGGTCAACAATATTATGTTTCTCTCGATAAATTTCACAGGGCTATCGAATGCCGTTTGAATTTTTACTTTCGGTCCAGTAGTTCCGGAGATCAGGGGGGGGGGGGCAAAAAATAGCCCCCCCCCCCCCCAGTAAGTCGCGTTATGAAATACACCCCAGTAACTCGCGGGTTAATAGATTTTGGGCCGCTGTATCGCGCAGGGGCGGATCCAGGGGGTGGCCGCAGCGGTCGCGGCCACACCCCCGCCAGAAGGGCGCCCCACGGGCTGTTGACTTTGGTGTCAAGTGATATTGCGCACATACTGGAGTGGAATACAGATAAAGACCTGCATTCCAGCGACCATTTCCCCATACATGTACAGTTCTGCAACCCTACCCCTGTACTCGACCTGCCACCTATATTCTTTGGGTGGAATGTAAGGAAGGCAAACTGGACCGAATTCCAATCAAACTGTGATTTTAAATTTGATGTAGACGTAGGAGTGGATAACTGTGATGCGGTCACTCAAACCATCATAGAGACTGCTCGAATGTTTATCCCACTAGAAACGGCAATTCCAAATACCAATGCCCATGGTGGAATAATGAATGCAAGGACACAATTCGAATGAGGAGGAGAGCACAAAACAGGATGCGGAGAGACCCCACTCAGTTCCTGAGGATTGAGTACAGAAAAGCCAAAGCAAAGACAAGGCAAATTCTCAGGCATGCACAAATAAGTTCCTGGCGGGATTTGCTCTCAATATTTAATCACAGAACCCCGATGAGTAAACTGTGGGATATACTTCGGAAGTTTTCTCACAAAACCAGGCTTACGAGACCTCTCCCCGTTATAAGGCATAACAACGAGATAATCGACGAGCCCCTGGCAGTAGCTAATCATTTCGGGAGGTACTTTGCTGAAATGAGTTCGCGTTCGAACTATACTCCTGCAGCATTTCTTGAATATGAACGTGGACTAAAGGAAAACCTACCTGACTTTGGGACCGAGAATTGTGAAGACTACAACAAGGAGTTTACGCTGAAGGAATTAACAGAAGCGATCAATCGGGCTGGATCGACATCCATCGGACCTGCTAAGGTGCACTATTATTTTTTTCGACACATGAACGACAACCAGCTGAGAGAATTGCTGACTTTATACAATTTTATATGGACGCATGATGTGTTTCCAGAGGCATGGCGGCACTCCTATATAATACCAATCCCAAAGCCAGGGAAGGACTGTAACCAGGTACAGTCATATCGACTGATACAGCTTACAACATGCATGTGCAAGTTAATTGAGAGGATGATCGGAAAAAGACTTAACTGGTGTTTAGAGAAATATGAGTTACTGTCAAAATATAAATGTGCATTCCGCTCTGGCAAATCCACTGGCGATCACTTAGTCAGACTTGATTCTCACATACGCGAAGGATTCCTCCATCATAGCAGTACCCTAGGGGTCTTTCTAGATATTAAATCTGCCTATAATATGGTTTCTCCAACAGTATTTTTGAATATAATGCATCGGATCGGCTTCCGGGGCCATCTGATGCATTTTGTTCGAGGTTATCTACAGAACAGGACATTCCATGTACGGTGTGGAGTACTATCCAACGTGTTTAGACAGGAATATGGTGTGGTACAAGGTGGGGTGATCTCGTCAATGCTATTTGACATTGCGATTGACTCGCTTACGGAAGCAATTCCCCGCAGTGTATCGGCCGCCATATACGCGGATGACTGCACTGTCTGGGCCCAAGGACGGCGACTACCACATATATTCCAGATGACCCAAAGAGCGTTAAACCGAATAGGGGAATGGGCTATGAGAAATTTATTTATTTTCTCTCCTGCCAAGTCCAACGCTATATTATTCCGAAGAGGACTGAAACGAGTGGACCTGGAACAGCTACCCACCCTCAAACTGAATGGTCTCCCGATAGCCCTAACTGACCGAGTTAAGTATGTATGGATAATACTAGACTCCAAACTGAACTTAAATGCACATGTAGAATATACTAAAGGAAGGGCACAGAAACGTATATCGATACTGAAGAGTGTTTCAGGCAAGAGTTATGGTGCGGACAGAATTCTATTACTGCGCATGTATAAGTCCCTTATCCGACCCATGCTTGACTATTCTTCCTGTGTAATGGACGGACCGGGGAGCCGACGTATAGTCTCTAGAGACCATACAGAATGCAGCACTTCGCATAGCTACTGGCGCCCTGAGAACTTCACCCATAAGATCTCTTCAGGTTGAAACCAACATTGAACCGCTGAGCGTCAGGCGTCGTGATTTACTTATAAGGTACTACCTGAAGGTTAAAGGAGACGATACGCACCCATGTCATTATATTATGGATCTCGAGTCACACGACCAGTTATACAGAGACTTGTCAGAGAGATACTTACGGAGGATCCCCGGATTTCCAATACCTTATCGACTACGACAGATTTTCCTTGAGATGGAGTATGATCCTCCAGAAATGATCACAAATGTGGAAAGAACGATAGCACCATGGAAGTTACACAGTATTAAGACACATTTGCTTCTGGACAAGGACAAAGGACTCGTGACTGAGGCGAACATTCAAACTGAGTTTTACGAGTTGATCGGCAGATACCCGGATTACAGACTTCTGTTCACTGACGGTTCGAAAAGGGACACGTCAGTAGCCTGCGCCTTCACCGTGAACAATGCATTCTTCTCACATCGGTTACGAGATGGGATATCGATTTATACTACCGAACTGGTAGCTATACGAGACGCGATAAGGTTTGTGCGCAATAATCGAGTTCCTAAAGCCCTTATCTGCTCTGACTCGCAATCGGCGATCAAGGCTCTAGCGACACAGAGCAGCGAGCACCCAGTCCTGGTGGAGATCTTAGAAATCAACCATAACAACGTTCGAGATGGTATATAATGTATAACTGTCTGGATCCCCGGACACAGCGGGATAGCTGGCAATGTCAGAGCAGATTTTTGGGCGAGAAAGGCACATGATAAACCTAATGTGACCCAAGTTAAGGTGGGATATCGTGAGTTTATACCGCAGATCAAGAAATGTACTCGGGACCTATTTTCTAAGATGTCGCAAGACTACCGCCCCACCCAATTAAAACAGATTAAACCAAATACCGGGAATTGGACATCGATTGTACGAGAAAATCGCAAAGAGGAGGTGATTCTGTGCAGGATGAGGATTGGTCATACTCTCTTAAAGGAAATAGTTCACCTTCAACATGGGGTTTTGAACTGAAATAGCAGTTTTGTAGCCCGTGTTGAGAAATCCTTATCTGGAACTTTTCTTGGCTGAAAAGACTCTCCAGCCGAAGATATTTGACTTTTTGAGGAAGGAATGCGGCGCATATATGATATACCGTACCGTCTGAATTGTGCCAGCACTGCATGGAGCATGCGCAGACCAATAACGCACACCATAAAATTAATAATTTACAACCTTCTGTCCTGAATTGGCGCGATGTAGGACCATTTTTAAAAAGAAAAAAAGAAACTGTATTAAAAAATAGAATAAAATCGTCTTCTGAAAAAAATCCCTAAGGTGAACTATTTCCTTTAAAGGGAAATAATGACCTTTTGATTTTGTTAGCAACAATTTCTTAGGCTACCGTTATGTTTTTAGAATTATTTTATTTAAATTTAAGAATTAAATAAAATTGTTCCCAAATTCAAAGTTGTAAGTTTGGAAAAAATACAAAACAAGTACCTTGTGTACTTCATGAAAGTCATTGACAAATTCGTCCTTCCCTACCATTGTTAACATCGAGTGCGGCATTTGTGGAGGCTCTGTGACATTTCCGATCAAACTGAGCGCTGCTCGGACCCCCGCTAGTAGCGCTTTCGTTCTCCATGGCAACCAGGCGTCAGCCAATCAAAAGCCAGAAAGGGAACACGTTCTGGCTTTTCATTGGCTCACGCCTGGTTGCCATGGAGAACGAAAGCGCTACTAGCGTGCGTTCGAGCAGCGCTCTGATCCGTGAAGCAATCCGTAAAGCATCCGTGATCAACACATTCCGTGATGTATGACTGACTATCAGTATAAGTCATGAATAACAACAACATGCAAACTATACCAACTCGAATAAAATAAGAGCGGAATGAATTGAACCCCAGGCAAGCTAGTATTCGCAAAGCAGTCGGCACTGCGCCACAATAGCAAAAGGTGAGGGAAATGCATATTGGATACAATATTATTACGTCACAAGTTTCTGAAGTGTCAACTACTATGAAATACAGTGATAAAATACCTTTAATAATGATTAACAAGAAAATTCAAACTTAAAAACAATAATTTGAATAAGTCTTTAATTAGCTTTCAACTCGAAATCAGATATATTTTGCAATGCTACACAAGAATGGCACCAGTGACGTCATTAACAAAGCCTGCTACGGGACTTGGGTATACTAATCAGGAACAACTCGCCAAGTGCGCCGAGATGGTTAAGTGCGCCGAGAAGCATGACAATGACTTTGTAAACAAATCGCCGACGTTAAATAGGTCGCCGTCGATGTGCATCGATGAGCTTCTGATTGAATTGCCAGTTTTGTGTTATTGTTCGTTAGTTTTTTTTGGGAAAATTATTATTTTTCATGATAAAATAAAGCATAGTGTTATATACAGCCACAGACAAACTATACACAGCTCCTAATATTGAAAACAAATGAATCGATTTGAAAAAAAAATTGAGGTTCGCAACCACTAACTATGCCGCGTTGATGTGCATCGATGAGCTTCCGATTTTATTGCCACTTTTTTCAATCGCTGTTAGTTTTAGAAGATCGCCGGGCATATAATCACAACAAGCAGAACGCACAATATATTTTCCACTCCATTGCGTAAAAAAACAATACGGGAAAAGCCCGCAGTTTGATGAGGACCAAAAGTACTTGACAAAAGGTCAGAAATAGTGCAAGTACCGGTCGTTAAAAGTGTGGAACGCTATCAACTTTAACTTGAAATATCTTTCGGTAGGAAAGTTTTCATGCAAAATGTGATGAATTTACAATATATTTTGATCTCGTCTGGCGATTTCAAGTGCTAACTCCATTTTAGTGGAAAAAGGTCATTATTTCCCTTTAACACACTCCATGTCATTGATCAACTGCCACCAACTATGTGTGAAGAATGTCAATGTCGCCAAGATAAATCGCTTCAATCAGGTAAATTTCCCCTATCTTGGAAAATAGCTTGTGTAACCCCAATTTTCAAACAAAAAGGATCCACCTCAGATCCAACCAATTACAGGGCAATAAGTCTTCTTCCTAATTTATCTAAGATACTTGAAAAATTAGTCTTTAACAAAATATATGGGCATCTATCTGAAAACAATTTATTGACTGAGAAACAAAGTGGCTATCGTCCCCAACATAGTGCACATATCCAGCTCCTTTATCTTACTCATCAACTGTACTCTGCGCTAAATGAAGAAGAAAAAATTGCACCGCAATTTTCCTTGACATTTCGAAATAGTTTGATAAAATTTGGCACGAAGCATTGATTGCAAAATGTGAAATTCAATACAATATATTGGCATGGTTGAAGTCTTATTTAAAAGATCGCAGTCAGGTTGTTCGTGTAGGAAGTGCCATTTCTGGATCTAAAAAAAATATAGCTGGCTGCCCTCAAGGCTCGGTCCTTGGACCTTTGCTCGCCCTCATGTACCTTAAAGGAAATAGTTCACCTTCGGGACAAATTTCAGAACACGATTGTATTATATTTTTTAATACAGTTTCTTTTTTTCTTTTTAAAAATGGTCCTACATCGCGCCAATTCAGGACAGAAGGTTGTAAATTATTAATTGTATCGTGTGCGTTATTGGTCTGCGCATGCTCCCTGCAATGCTGGCACAATTCAGACGGTACGGTATATCATATATGCGCCGCATTCCTTCGCCAAAAAGTCAAATATCTTCGGCTGGAGAATCTTTTCAGTCAAGAAAACAGTCAAGATAAGGATTTCTCAACACGGGCTACAAAACTGCTATCTCAGTTTAAATCTAATGTTGAAGGTGGACTATTTCCTTTAATGACTTATCAAAAAATCTTGAAAATGATGCACTTTTCTACGCTGACGACACATCCCTATATTTATCCCACCCACAAGACAGCCAACAACACAGACTCTCACTGCAAAACGACTTGGACATGATAAGACAGTACGGCACCGACTGGGCTATTACATTTAACGCGGACAAGACAGTACAACAAACATTCACAAACAGGCGTAATGACCAAGACTTTGACCTCTCTTTCGATGGACAACCCCTACTTCCCGTGACTTGCCACAAGCATCTAGGGACTAGGACTACATCTTTCCACCGACCTGCATTTTCACGAACATATCAATTCCTTGATACGAACCATACATTCTCTCTTAGGATCTATTTACCCTGTTGCAAGGTTTCTACCAAGATCAGTACTTAACGAAATATATTTAATATACATAAGACCACACTTTGACTATTGCGACATAATCTACGACGGTAACCTGACTGCCTCTGACTCAATACGACTCCAGACCATACAGAACCGCTGTGCACGACTAGTGACTGGAACCTTGTTTCGCACACCCACCAACGCTCTACTTAACGACCTAGGATGGGAACGACTAGCAACGAGACGACTCATTCACAGACTTCTCTTTTTACATCGACTATATTACAACTACCCGCCTCTTCCTCCATACCTCACTAACCTCTTGCCAAACACACGCTACAGGACAGGACGCTACAGGACTTCAGTTACGTAACGCACACCTTCTCTCACTTCCCCCTATCCGGTTAACTTCCTTTCGGAAATCGTACATCCCTGCTACGATTAGACAGTGGAACCTTCATCCTGAAACACTCCGTAACACTCCTTCTCGACGTGACTTCTCTCGTCAAGTCTGGCAGCGATTCGGGGCACCCGAGCCACCAGCACTTAACTCCGTAGGTACAAAAACACTAAACACACAACACACAAGACTACGTGTCGGCTTATCAACACTACACGCCCACCTCTTTCAACTCCAACTCACTCCAAGTCCGTTGTGTTCTTGTGGACACACGTACGAAGACACTGTCCATTACATACTCTGGTGCCCCCTATACACGAATCACAGAACGAACCTCTTTAAAGGGATTATACGGGTTTTTCCCAGAATAATTAAGTTGCATAGTAAAACGTACTTATACAGGTGGTAGAAGTCCCACGGTAGCCACATTTATCTGGAAATGACCTCTTCTGCACGTAAGGACATTCCAAAGTGCGCGGTGATGCCACGACGTATTCTCTGCAGGACCGGCTGAGGCAGAGCCAGTCATCTCTTTTATGCTAATAAAAACACCTCACTTATGGTATATTTCCGGTAAAATAAGCAATAGTTGAAAGAAAAATAAACTTGTTTTGTTCCAACGACAGCAGCAGTTACCTAGTTTTCCCATACATCTCTATATTTTTCATGAACTTTCATGCCAAAAATTAATACACCACCACCATATTCTCAACGCTAAAGGCCAGGGATAAGAAAACCACAAAAACACAAAACCTCAACGAACAGTATGTAGTAATACAAAGTCCCGTCAGTTTTGAATTGCATAATAATTTTGTGATCCAGTGTAGGATTTGCAGATAATTCAAAACTCTAAAATTGATCTTGAGATAAGAGTGGTGGACAGTACAGACAGATCAAGCACTCGTTATCTGACACTAGTCTCGAAAAACGCTAAAGTTTTAACGCTGACAATTGCTGAAATAATGGACTAAATGAGCATTGAGGTCCCTGTTATGTCTTAAACGTGTTTAAAGCTCATACAACTGCCAAAGAGTGCATTTACTTTCAGAACGGAAACACGTATAATCCCTTTAAAGGGAAATAATGACCTTTTGATTAGCTACAATAGCTAGCAACAATTTTTTAGGCTACCGTTATGGTTTTATAATTATTTTATTTAAATTTAAGAATTAAATAAAATTATTCCCAAATTCAAAGTTGTAAGTTTGGAAAAAATACAAAATAAGTACCTTGTGTACTTCATGAAGGCCATTGACAAATTCGTCCCTTCCCTACCATTGTTTACATCGAGTGCGGCATTTTTGGAGGCTCTGTGACGTTTCCGATCAAACTGAGCGCTGCTCGGACACACGCTAGTAGCGCTTTCGTTCTAAATGGCAACCAGGCGTCAGCCAATCAAAAGCCAGAAAGGGAACACGTTCTGGCTTTTCATTGGCTCACGCCTGGTTGCCATGGAGAACGAAAGCGCTACTAGCGCTACTAGCGTGCGTTCGAGCAGCGCTCTGATCCGTGAAGCAATCCGTGAAGCATCCGTGATGCATGACTGACTATCAGTATAAGTCATGAATAACAACAACATGCAAACTATACCAACTCGAATAAAATAAGGGCGGAATGAATTGAACCCCAGGCAAGCTAGTATTCGCAAAGCATTCGGCACTGCGCCACAATAGCAAAAGGTGAGGGAAATGCATATTGGATACAATATTATTACGTCACAAGTGTCTGAAGTGTCAACTACTATGAAATACAGTGATAAAATACCTTTAATAATGATTAACAAGAAAATTCAAACTTAAAACAATAATTTGAATAAGTCTTTAATTAGCTTTCAACTCAAAATCAGATATATTTTGCAATGCTACACAAGAATGGCACCAGTGACGTCATTAAAAAAGCTTGCTACGGGACTTTGGTATACTAATCAGGAACAACTCGCCACAATGGTTAAGTGCGCCGAGAAGCATGACAATGACTTTGTAAACAAATCACCGACGCTAAATAGGTCGCCGTGGATGTGCATCGATGAGCTTCCGATTTAATTGCCAGTTTTGTGTTATTGCTTGTTAGTTTTTTGGGGATTTTTTTTATTTTTCATGATAATATAAAGCATAGTGTTATATATAGCCACAGACAAATTATACAATACTCCTAATGTTGAAAACAAATGAATTGATTTGCAAAAATTGAGGGTCGCAACCACTAACTATGCCGCCGTTGATGTGCATCGATGAGCTTCCGATTTTATTGCCACTTTTTCCACTGGCTGTTAGTTTTAGAAGATCGCCGGGCATATAATCACAACAAGCAGAACGCACAATATATTTTCCACTCCATTGCGTAAAAAACAATACGTGAAAAGCCCGCAGTTTGATGAGGTCCAAAAGTACTTGCAAGTACCGGTCGTTAAAAGTGTGGAACGCTTATCAACTTTAACTTGAAATATCTTTCGGTAGGAAAGTTTTCATGCAAAATGTGATAAATTTACAATATATTTTGGTCTCGTCTGGCGATTTCAAGTGCTAACTCCATTTTTGTGGAAAAAGGTCATTATTTCCCTTTAACGCAGCGCGACGCATTGTGCGCGACTTTGATGATTTGCCACCCAAAAACAAATTAGAGCTCCTGCTCTTTGGTAGAAATATTTCACAAACACAGGGTATAGACATCGCACATCACTTACAGACATTCATGGCACTTTCACAAAGACTCAACACACACAAATAACACAACAATCACACATCACTAGCACTTTCACCACGCTGACCTGCTGTTGCCGCCTGTGCCTGGCCACCTAATTTTCGAATAGCCGCTCGGCGGGCTGGTAGCGGGGCCTACGTGATCTGTTCCTTAGTTTTGGTATTTTTTTTTGTTTCATTTGTTTCATCTGGAGAGGCGCTACCATTAAAACTTTTGCTTTTGCGCCAATCCATTATTGTTCTGTTTGATTTTAAGTCTTTTTGTTAGCAAAATAAACGAACTGAACTGAACTGAACTGAACCATTGGTATACAAAATGGAACACCTTAGGCTTATCAGCATTTTCGAGTGAACACTACAACGGCCGAGCTGGACATCACACCATGGTCCTGTATAACATGATTCACGCACCGTTCACACCAGACACCAGTATCGGAATCTTGATGCGGGGGTTGACACCAACAGCGCGGGATTCCTCACCCCGCCGCAGTGACCGCGCGCCGTCGGCATTGGCGGCGGTTCGGGCCGTGGCGCTGTAGCGGCGAAACCTGGCACTAATGCAAATGTGTCAGTTGAATGTGTGCAAATGTGTCAGTTGAATGTGTGCAAATGTGTCAGTTGTCAGTTGACTGACCGGCGTTGACCGGCGTCGTGCAGCGCGGTAGGCATCGTGTACGGGCTGCTGGGGCTGCCGCCGGGAGAAAGCGGCACACGGCCCACAAGGGGCCGGTGACGGCGGCACTGGCCGTATCATGCGGCCAGGCCACACAGCGGCGACCGGTGGACCGCGGCAACACACCGGCTGCCGACAGACCGGGCCGACACTGCAGTCAGTCGGCCGCTCAGCGCCGCAGCTCTGCTCAGCCCAGCCCATCTCAGCCCAGCCCAGCCCAGCCCAGCTCAGATCAGCTCTGCTCAGCCCAGCCCAGCTCAGCCCAGCCCAGCCCAGCTCAGCCCAGCCCAGCCCATCTCAGCCCTGCCCAGCCCATATAAGCCCAGCCCAGCCCATCTCAGCCCAGCCCAGCCCATCTCAGCCCAGCCCAGCCCAGCCCATCTCAGCCCAGCCCAGCCCATCTCAGCCCAGCCCAGCCCAGCCCAGCTCAGATCAGCTCAGCTCGGCAGAAGTGTTTCGTCTGTGGACAGTCGGCTGCGACCGTCAAGTGCCGAGTGGCCGAGTGCCGGCCGATCCCTGTGTCTGAGTGCCGGCGGGGAGTGTCTCAGTGCCGGGCGATGCGGCTGCCGCGCGGCCGCCGCCGGCTGGCAGCTCTGCTGTTCACCAGTGCCGCCACACTGCTGGCCATCACCAGCATAGGAAGCCGCCAGCAGTGGTGAGTCGCATATAGCCGCCAGCCGCGGTCAGTTGTTGCCACACGGCAGTAAGTGAGACCAGGCACAAGGTAATGCCGACTTTTCTATCTCGATTTTGCAATATACTTATTACCATAGACCTCAGCATGCACTGGTGGATCTAGTGTTCGAGAATGGGGGGGGGGGGGGGGGAGGAGGGGGTAAAATGTCGCTCCGCTTCATCAGCAAAACGTTGTTGACGAGGGGGGGGGGGGGGGGGGGGGGGAGGGGGGGTGGCTGGAGAGTTGGGTCGCCAGTCAGCGCGAAATGTCGTTGAGCGGGGAGGGGGTCGGGTCCTCAAAGTGAAAGTCGTTGACCGGAGGGGATTTTTCTTCTTCCTAATTATCACTTCTTACAGCCAATGCAGGAACACGCGGGGCGGGGGACATCATTGTATTTAATCTCCGCCATGTTCCTGTGGGGGGCATTCGCATTTGCCCCTAATGCCCCCCCCCCCACCCCCCTGGATCCGCCAGTGGTAAAAAACAGATAAACCGAATTTTCCCTCTTCTTTTGCTTTCAATTTTTTTTTCTAGCTCAGTTCATGCTGAGTCTGATCTTGATTAGTTCGAAATGCAAAACATTGTGAGACCTCTATTCATAGCACCCATAAAATGCACCGGGAAAGGTACCTAAGCTTGGTGCAAAATGGGTGACAGATTTAAAATTCGTACCTGAAATTACTTGAGTCTGGATATGACCTGAGGGCCAAACAAAGTAGCGATCCCAAGCTATAGTAATTTTAAGTGACCTTGACAATGGACAATATTAACTTTACCTACACATTCACCAAGTGTCAATTTAATTTCGCTACATGTTTACAGGGAAAAGGAAAACAACAATACCCAAGTCCCAGTCACAATTCCTCAAATACTGTCGAAATGCGTTCCACGCACGCTATTCAGCGCTATAAACTTTGGCGCCAAACGCGACGTTTTTAAACTTAGGTACGTTGGTTGTAGGAATCGCTCCAGGTTGAAAATAGCGCCAGACAAGCCACGCATATTTGGGAAAGGTCGAATACAAAGTCAAGACCCATCATACTTAGGGACAGTGGCGTACCGCGTATCAACTATCATGCCATGCAGGTCATGACCTGGTCCTTTGTACCCGAGGCGCTCATGCAAAGCTGGCGCCCCTCCGATCAGTTACGACGACCCTCTGGCCAGTGACGACGCCCCTCTGGCCATTGAGGACGCTCTCCCGGCCAGTGAGGGCGTCCCCTGCCACAGACGGCACATCCAGGGGCGTATTTAGAAATCCGCCAAGGAAGGGGGGGGGGGGGGGCAGGCAAACTCTCAAGAGGGAGCCAAACCCCCACATTGGGAGCGCCCCTTTTTGTGGCAAAGAAGTACCCTCAATTTTTTTTTTATATCCGCGGATTTGGGCCGGTCACCTTAGTTTGGTATTCGAACTTAAGAAATTCACTTTTCAAATTCACAAACAAATAATTTTGTAGTTTTTTTCCGAAAAAAGTATATTTTTATTTTGAGGGGGTAAACAAAACAAAATGTTGAAAACTGAGATAGCCATTCTAAAGAAAATTAATTTCCTATCTTATGACGTGTTTTATTTGCAAGTTTCTTTAAAACTCTATTTTCTACGATTTTTCAAACATGTATCGTTTTCCCACTAAAATGGCATGACATGACGTCATTAAAACGTCATTATCTCGCAAAACACTGTATCAATGTCATTTAAATTTGGTAGGACGTCAAATTGATGCACCATAAGGTACTGAAAGTTTCACGTTTATATCTATCATGGAGTTCAAGTTAATGAGCAAATCCGGGAGGTGGGGGCAGATTCTACCCCCTCCCCCAGCGGGGCGCGAGTTAAAGGGACTATCCCACCTTAACATTATATATTTGAGTTGAGATAGCCATTTTGATGGCTTGGCATTGAAATTAAGTATGGTAGCAGTTAAAACAACCACAATGATCTAATCAAAAAGATATTCGAGGAGTTTTATTTTGACATCTGTAAAAAATAAGGCCCATGTGTATTTGAATAGGACCTCTAAACCGACAGCGTCGTCTCTCTTTACCCAACTGGTAATGCTAGTCGACTTGTTTTAAGGTCAGCCTTGTAATATTTTCGTCTTTCATTTCTCGATCCCCGGGTGGTTCGCAATCTAAGGGGTGCGGCTAATTAGCGATTGGGGCGTTGCGATTTTTAAAGGCCACACAACAGGTGAGAGGCGCGCGCTATTTGGCTCTGGGCGCCTCCGCGCGGAGAAACGGATGCGATCCGAGCCGCGGATGCGGCGGTGCCGCGTGCAATGCAATCTTCACACTGAACGCGGTAGGAATTTGCCTGGGTTACGTGAATAAGGGTAA